>JAJLSF010000413.1:0-32463 GCA_030567395.1 Citeromyces hawaiiensis
TTTTCAATAACCATGTCAGGTGACTCCAGGCTCAAAACTGCTAAATTTCACATACTTTGCTGAATTATATTATATGTTTTATATATCTAGATGACAATTCATGATCTGTGGTCCGAAGAACACAAAGATAGATCACGATGATCAGCAGACTTTTATTTCAAACTAGCAGCTATACGAGGTAAGGAAAGTTGGATGATCAGGTAACTGCTTAGGGCATAAATTGGTAGGCGCACACACCCGTACACCCTCTATGATTTTCTTTTCTCGTTCTCTTTCTTTTTCATGAGATCCCGAAGCTTACACGTCGTCACATAATTAGACACCCAATGTTTGATTGTCTTTTTTTGAAATCAAAATTATTGCATCCTCAGATTCAGGCGTAGAAAGTTCAAGCCCTTCACCCATCCACACACCAATGCGGGGTAAGTATGACCACCAAAAGAACAATCGGAACATATTCGTGTGGACGGTGCCCTAAGACCTTCAAACGATCTGATCACCTACTTCGCCACAAGCAGAGCCATGATAACTCTTTACGGTTCTCATGCATTCATTGCGGAAAGCGGTTCTCTCGGAAAGACGTACGAGACAAGCACACAAAGATCCACAATGAAGAAGTCAAGCCGAATTCCGCCTCACTATCGCCCACCCATCTCATTGAATGGCTCTTTACCGATTCGCCGCCTTCCGATATGATTTCCCCTTCGAATATTTTTGACCAGCTCAATTTCTCGGATTTCCCTGAAATGCTCAACCAACATATAGTAGACGAAAGGAAACGCCAACAGCTCGTGACGCTAATTCCATCCCTTGAGCTCAATGCCGATTTTGGGCTTGCCCAAATCGAAAATTGTATAGAATGCTACTGGCTTTTGTACCATCCGCAGTACCCGATCCTCCACCGACCCTCTTTCAACGTTTCGGAAGCTCACCCTTTGCTCATTCTGGCAATGGTGATGATGGGAGCCACTATGCGAGGGGCGATGGGGTCAGGGAACCTCCAAAACCCCATGGAACTCTCAAACCAAATAGCCATACCGCTTCGGTGGCTGATCTTTTCGAGTCCAGAGTTTCACCCCCCCGTGCAGACGTGGATAATACAGAGTTTGGTTATTTTGGAGTCTTTTGAAATCACAAGCTCATCTCGGTTTCTACATGAAAGAGCGTATCTGCACCACGGCACAAAGATTCAACTTCTGCGAAGAAGCCCCATCTTGGGAGGAGACCCTCTGAAAAGCCCAGAAGACGAGGAGTCAAATATATCTGCGTGGAAAAAATGGATCGATGTAGAATCCGCGAAAAGAGCTACACTTATGGCCTTCTATCTCGATACAGTACATGCAACGGTCTACGGCCACGAAATAATTCTCTACGCACATCAAATCAAACTCTCCCTCCCTTGTGAGGACTCATTATGGGAATCTCAAACTTGCGAAACCTCCGCTATCCACAAACCGCCGGCTAGATTCCTAACTGCCCTCAAAAGACTCTTGCACCGTAAACCGGTTGAGACGAGTAGTTTTGGTAAGAAAATTTTGCTTGCTGGACTGATCACAGTGATGTTCCAGACAGAGCAGAAGGATCTTCAGTTTTCCTTTAACGAATGGGAAAAAGTCAAAGAAAACTGGAAACTCATCATTGCACGTGCGATAAATTTCTGGAGAGCTGACATTGTTGATTGCTGTAAAAGTGACATTTCCCTCTTTAGGGACTCATTTGGGTTCCCCTCTCAAATCCCAACTTGCATGTCCCCCTCTGATACCCGTTGTAAGCATTTTCTCTATCACATTGCTCAGATATATATGCGTATTACCCACTACGACTATATTATATACGCCGGTGCTCCAAGCCGGATGAACGTGAAAGTGACGGATCAAGACTATGCGATAGTGGCCAAAAGAATCCATGAATGGAGCCACAGCTACCACGGCCGTATATCTGTTGTGTATGCGTACACTTTTCTTTTCGAGATGTTTTTGCAGAACAGCGAGAACCTTTCCTACGACCCAAACTCAGACCCGTTCCTCCACCGACCAAATGTTGTTGCCTCGTGCGTTTTGGTTGTGTGGGCATTCAACTTTTGTCGCAACGGCCCGCAGTCAAGCACCGTTGAAAGCGGGTATGCATACTTGCGGAGGGTCAAATCGCTTATATCTTGTCCGGATACCTCCGTGGAGGGTATGGCCGATAAGCTGGCTGATATGGAGAACCCGCACTTTACCGTGGGGCTGCTGAAGCTGGTGGAAGTGTTTTTCGGCAGGTGCTCCAAGTGGGAGATTGGCAGGGAGTACTCAAGGCTTTTCGGAAACTGCGTGAAAAAGTCGCTGGGAGATTTAAGTGCTGTCTGTGAGGGCATGTACGATTAAAGGTGATCGTCACGAAGAAAGCAATGCTTCCTTCGTGTCATGAGTACCCACTCAAGAAGCTTCAGACAAGAGAAGTGAAGGCAAGCGGTTTCTATACTCATTGATGTTAGAGAACTGCCTCTTGGGACCCTGAAGAAGTAGTTACTGATTGAGAAACGTAAGCTTCAAGGGCTCACATGCGGCATATATCAAAAGCGATTGTTCTATACTCCAAACTATATATATACAAGACAATATATGTTCCTTCCAGGGTTTATGCCCCTTGTGCCTTTGTTAACCCTTTTATCTCGCGAAAATAGTTGATACCACAGCCTAGATAGAATACATACGTGGAGTATGGAGGCACCGATGTCCTGCAGATTCTCATAAGCGACTGAACCAAGTTGCAACGGGTCCCTTGTCCCACCTCATTTGCACCAACAGGGGGAATGGGCCGAGGAGTCTATTTCCATAGGGTCACCATATCCGGATGAGATCAGGTGTTCCCAAAACCAACTAACTATGCAACATTATGCACGTTCATGTACGTTTTGCAATTTGGTCTCCGAAAGAGGTATTTATTCATACCCATAACGTTCACATTCAGCACACTAGATATTCTCTACCTAAAACACAATTTTTAAAGCAACTTTATACTGGTGGGACTTGACTTTATCAACTTTCGTAATGACCCGGATCGGATCAGATCAGATCAGAACCCTCAATTAAGATCAAATCAGATCCACCGATTTGGCATCCTTCTCAGTCTCAATAAGAATGTTCACTGGTAGTCTTTTCTTGATGTGCACACTTTCAATGCGTTATTTTTCTGAGGATTGCAGTAACGTAATCAACAACAGAAGTTCTATATACTCTTTATACTTCTCGTCGCAACCAAGCATGAATGGACAAGCTCTTCACCTCTGCCTTCTCAAATTTAGTGTGATCAATGCATTAATGAATGTGATGTAACCATCCATAATGTAAACCATACCTTTGTAAAAAATCAAAAGGTCAAATTCGAGAAACTGAATCTTTCTAAGCAGTCACACGAGTTGGCTGTAGCCAGCAGCGGCCGATGACAATGTTGTCAGCGTTATCGTTGTTTTCCTTGGGCGTGACGGAGGAGGAGTAAGTAGGTGGTTGCATTGAGTGATGGATACGATGAGGAAACCTGGGTATCTATAGTCTTATCCCCCCAGTGGGCAATTTACCATATGAAATGAGGTCTCATGTTTGAAATTTCCCAATCAAGCCGCACTATTGACAGCATGCAGAACAGTGCATAAGCTTGCATGAACCAACTTTAGGCTGCACCAAAGATGAAGACAAGTCGACTTTATTTGAGATAGCTTTATAAGTGTCTGGATACATCCGAGGATGTATCGTTTCGAAGCGTAAGGTGAAGGCTTGAAGTATCATCAATGGGGTACGAGACTCACCAATCCATGAGCATTGCAGGTTATTCCAACAGAAGAGGGAGTTTATTACGGCTGGCAGTCTTGGCTTGAGAAGATGCCTATTTTTTTTCCGATTCTTTTCTGGTTTTTGTCTGGATAAATCGAGGTGCGTGAGATTACGAGGCTGAACCGAAAAATAAGGCCAGGAAACGCTTCAGCAGCTTCAGCTGCCCATTCCATGTAGGGAAATACAGCTAAGGCTAATGTGTAAGCTTGAGACAATTATCAAAAAACACTATGTGCGGTATGAGTTTTCGATAGCTTGAAAGATAGGGCAGAAGAATTTTTCCAACTGGCTAACGTTTCCAAACCTCTAAGGGGTCAGCTTCAGGCTGAGCTCGAAGAGAAAGATGATGTCAGTTTCTTCCAGATGGCCTAAGCCTAGATTTAAGTGAAGGGAACTAATGTGATAAAAACAACAATGAGAAGAGGCTTCGTTGAAAGGGAACGCATCTTGTAATGCAATTAATCAGGCTTTTTGAGCATTTGAGTCATTTCAGCGTAGATACATTTAAGCTTTTTGAGCACCTAGGGTGCTTCAAAATGATAACGAGCATATTCTTATATAGAATGGAGCTTGGCCAAATCAGATAATGCTGCTTTGCGACCTTATTGCAGCTCGATTACCCGCTCTTCTTTTCTTTGTACAGAAGCTTCACGTATCAGCTGTTACTAGAGACTTTCAGATAGGCTGGTACCCGTCACAGCAAGCATCTATGGAATAGCCTTGAGACTCATTGTTCCCATTAATTGTCAATTGGCTCCACTTTATCTGTTCAGCTCATCCATAGGCTTATCCTCCCAACTTGACATGGACAATTTCTGTGCTGCAGGTGTCAAGGATGACTAAGAGATTATCTAAATGAGCTGATATATTTATGTTAAATAAAACCTTCCAATTCCATCTTTTCGGCTTCACTCCAAAGATAGAGAGTTCCAAAGATGGGGGGACAGACGCACCTTCATGCACAAGAAGCTGCATCAAAGATGTAAGGATCTCCCCACAATGGATGACGACTTTGCGTCACTTTTCTTGCCCGACATTCTCCAAGACAAACGTCTTGGCAATTTGCAGACCGCTCTAGACGACGAAGAGCAGTTCAATTTCTTGGAATCTCCAAACGATATTTTTTCTCCGCTTATAGCTCGTCCTTTTAGTCACTATACTAATCTAGTTCCCTTAGAGGCTCGAACCCCCCAGGTTTTTCCGACCGTGTTTGTAGATGCATCTCGGAATAACTCAGATGTTCCGGACTTGCCACAGCTGCAAGAATCTGCAAAGCCCTGCGATCTTTTAGATCTCACTTGTCAGAATACAGGGGTTGAACTATTGTCGAAAAGTGGTTCTCGGGTTGAGAGTGTTGTCTTTACCGGTTTCTTAGACGGGAAGTTTTCCTGTTCCTCTGACGACGAAGCTGATCGATTTTTGGAGAGAAAACCTATTGCATGTTATCGTCGGAATTTCATAACGGTCAACTGTTGTCTTGATTGGGACCCTACTATAGATAAAATTATATATTTCGGCGAGCCGCACAAGATAGATAGACTGAGGATAAGTTTAGCGGCTGCCACAAGTTTTTCCGAGGACATTCTGGAAATGCTTGTTTTCAACGATAAAAAGACAAGTTCAGATTTTCACCAGCTCACCACTTCAAGCAGCGATTTTAGGCCTTTGAAATCGCAAAAATTTCAGTTCAAAAAGACACAGTTCAAGAAAGCTACTCCCAACAATGGGAAGTCAACACTGAGAAACTACTTTTTCGTTCTGGTCACATTGGAAGCGGTGCTGCACAATGGTAACTCTGTGGCTTTGTCTCGGCTTAAATCTAGCCCAATTATGGTCCGCGGTAGAAACCCCAGTTTTTACACAGGCAGAAACGAAACGGTTGTAACGAGACGGGAGTACGAGTTACCGTCTCAACCCGAGACTGAGGCAGCCTTGGAGGAGCCCAAAGATGAAGATGTCTCAGATGTGGATGAAGAAGAATCAAACTATCATTATATACCGATAAAGCCTGTGTATTCCATGCCTCCGGTGGACGTATCCTACTTTCCCCACTCTGTGCATAACGCAAAGCCGAGAGTTTTGCTGGGAGATAAGCAGGTTCAGAGTGGGTACAAGTATTTTTTGAAGTAACCCAGCAGCTTCCACTGTCTTTGAGGTGTGAGCGGAGAAGCTAGTTGGTTACTTTTGTTTTGTTGAAAAGGATTTACCATACTATGAAACGTTCAAACCATATTGACGATATCAAGGCACAAAAGATAAGAAGAAATACTTTGGCAAGGACTTTACCTTTATAGTTGAGCGAAAACCAACATTCGATCAAGTGCGAGTCTTGCAGGGTTGTCACTTTGAAGGGCTTCGACTTTGTATGCGAATTTGTTGGTCCACGCATAAGAGGATACGCGAGGCCTTTTGGGAAGAAATACTCAGCTTTTGCTAATGAAGTGATCTTAAAAAATTGAGGTTGCTTTACTCGCCTTTCATCATATCGTTCTGCATGTACGAGGCTACTTAAGCTGGCACTAGCTCCTGAAGTATGCAAATCAGATATTCCATCTATCCCTGCGGTATTTGGCTATCTGTGAACGACAGAGCTGGCCTATAAGTATTTATCAGGCCATCAATGACCGATGTGAGCCATTGAAATGGATTTAAGCTAGAAAGCAATGCCTGATGAGAGGTGAAGGGTAGTTAGTGGTTAAGGACCTGGTGAAGCTTTATTGTTTAAAAAGACTCTCTTATAAACTTGAATCGAGTGTAATTCTGAACGATTGTCGGTAATACATCAAATATATCTCATCGATATGGCTTATGTCCTGTTTATTTTTGCTCCGATGGATAATAGATGAGCTTTTCATTTACTGCCAAAAGTAAAGTTACGTTTGATATTTTATTGAAAAATAGAATAGGGTTGATAAAGCTGACAACTGCTTCGGTATTCGCTTATTTTGCTCTCACATTCACTCAGTTTGATTTCATATCCTCAGCTGAAGTTATAACTTTTCACTTTCTGATAATTTACTCTGATACTAAAGTTATTTGGATCCCTCAAAGGTGATGCGGGCTATATAACCTATGTAAGCTTCACATACTTCTTTTATAGAGATTTCAGCGTACGTTGATGGATGAGATAGGAATATTATTAAATCCAACACGCAGAAAATTCGCATTGGCCAACTATACTTGGGCTGTCCTCATATAGGAAGAGGCTCTTTTCGATTTACTATATATTCGATCGAAAAAGTGAGGGTTGGTGGCTTCTCAGCTTCAACTACGCATATGGATCATACGATGATATGTGTAGGTACCTTTGTATATAATCACTCAGCCACAATCAATGAACAGGCTATATAAGCTAACGCGCTTGGTGCCTTTCATTCTCATCTCAACCTGCCTGATATATTCACTGTGCGTCTTTATGTACAGCGGGATGGCTGTAAACCTACAAGTAATGCGGGTATCACCTATGACCGTCACAAGAGGCGCAGATGTTGAAGTAGGCGTTAGCAATCCAAAAGAAAGCATTGTTTCAATTTCCGATAAATCTGTAATTTGGGGAGATGCGTCCGTAGACAGCTCCTCTTGAGGCGTAGGGTTTACATCGGAGTTACGGTTATTTTTTCTCGCTGCCATAATATCCGAGATTATTGTGGGTGTAGAAGTCTATAAGTCCTCAACTAAAAAAGAGCAGCTGCGAGATGAGTGTCCAGACACTAGTGTTGTAGGCCTAACTTTGCTTCTTTATACAACATACCTAATTCACTACTTACTCTTATACACTTTCTCCTATTTATACTTTTTTTGATACCCCAGACCATTCTGCTCACAACATTCTGGAACTTTCCATATGCACGTATCATGCATGCATATCACGTGCAGAATGTCTGATTCCAATAGAATGACCGAAGCTCCCAGAACTCCGCACTACCGACAATGAATCCGTTCGAAAGACAAGATTTAAGAAAAAAACAGTTTTGTCTGAACAAAGTAGATGCTGGTTAGCCTTGAGTGGAAACTGTTGGATTTAGACATTCTGCACTTGATATGCAGTCATGCATGATATGTGCATATGGAAGGTTCCAGACTGATGTGAGCAGAATGTTCCGGAAATATTCAAAAGAAGTATAAATAGGAGAAAGTGTATACGAGTAAGTAGTGAATTAGGTACGTTGTATGAAGGAGGAAAGTTAGATCTTCAACAGAAGCAACAGCATTCATAACATCGTCTTCATGACATCTTTTCTGATGAATTCTGAATTTTGTACGCTCAATTTTCTGGATAAAAGTCCCAGTCATTTATCTGGAAAGTCTTCAGCAAATTTGGTAGAGCTTTTGCTTTGTCTTTTTGCCGGATTCAAGCAAATGCTCGCTATTTTTGTTCCTCCAATTACATACATCAGACATACAATTGACATGTATATTCATACGTATGAATTTGAAAGAAATACCGGAACTGGTCTAATCCCTAGTGACCATTAAAAAACATCGCTGAAGGCCGCTTCTAATCTTCTGAAATCCTCTTCTTCACCCCACTTGTGAGGACCATCCAACGAGTAAGCGAAATCGATCAACCAAACAGCATCTTTGGTGCAGAAAATATTGCGCCTGGATAGATCTCCATGGACAATTCCATGGGTGTGGATAATTGACAATTGGTCTTCTACCTTTTTAAGATGTTTGCAACTGCTCACCGGAAATGGAGTCACCTGAGGTTCGATGAACTTGAGGATCAAAAGTTTCAACGATCCAAGACTCTTCTCTATAAAAGGTTCCATAAAGATCGTTTTGTCCTATAAAACAGCTTTTGAAATCCGTGTTCAGCAGCTGCTCATAAACAGACTTCTCGCGGAGGTATGCTCTGAGGCAAAACCTAATGGGTTCCGCTAGGTGACGGCCAGGATCATCCAATTCATGGGCTGCACCCGCTTTTATGGGATCAAACACCTTAAGGATCATTTTCCGCGGCAGAACTCGTGCCAGTTCTTTGCCGAGGCATCGTTTCAGCAATGCGTTGGTAAGTACGACTATTTGACTATAAAAGTTCCCCCACTGTACGACCGTGGCCGAGTCATCCAATTTTATAGAGAAATCTTGAAACTCTATCTGCTTGCACACCAGATTCTCTGATCCCAGATTGAACACGCCCGAGTCTTTTCTCCATCACTTCCTCAAAAGCTGCCCTTGTTAGTTATATCTTGTTGAAGACTTTTGTGTAGAGCGTAGCGTTTGCCTCTTTATGCAACATCTGACTTCCATCTGTGTTCCTATCTCAAGTTGAGATAGCATCAGCAACGAATCCTAATGCAGCGGCTCTCATAGTAACATTTGAGCTTTGCGGGTCGGGGATTATAAAGGAAAGCGAAATCATTGCATTCCTTTCACCAACCCGCATACGTTCAGCCGCCTCACTGTTGAGTTTTACCAAAATCATATTTTGACCATCGCTCAACACTCCATGCTCGACCTTATGAGACATCATTTCGGCGAGCAGCTGCTGGAGATAGAGCTGCGCGTTCTGAAGGGAGCCGTAAGAGATTCATCTCACTTACGATGATGACCCGTTTCCGGAGTTGAACCGAAAAGTCGGCACGGCTATTCATAGAAGTTCGATGATCGTTTGGCATGACCACTGACAAACCCGCATCACTTGCACGAAGCTCTGGATTACTTAAAATACTGACTTGGAGTAGTTCAATCAAAAACTTGCAAATAGGCTGAAAAAGGTGAACCGAGAAGCTTCTCAATAAAAGAGGCGAGTTGCGATGTGGGATTACCACATGATCAAACAGGAAAATTTATCAACAGAAAAGTTCGAATGATGCAAGAGATCTCTTATGCACCAAACTTTCCATGATCCATCTCAAATGGGTTTCAAAGAAGTCGTCGGGCAACTCTTGACTTTGGATTTCGAAATCAATCTCGCGAGGAAAAGCAAGTGCTCCCCTAGTGAGCGAAACTGACCCATACACCTGTTCTAGTCGGTCGCCCCCAGCCAACAGAGCGCCATTCGTGCTGATCTCACAGGATGTAAAGGGAAGAGCTAGAACCGCTTTGGAAAACTTGCGCCAAAGCGGTAGATCGTCCCCCAAATCGAATGTAATGAAACGAAACGCTATTCTGGCATCATTTTGATTGATTACTTGAAAAAACTCCTTCATGACGTCCTCGTTATGCCACGGAGCGCGCCCTCGTTGGTCCGACTAAATCGGAGACCTGTTACCTGATCCTTTGGAATACAGCTGGTAATATCGCGCACCTTGCGTTTGAAACAATCATAGGTCGCCACTGAGATACTAACCCGTTATCAAAGATCTAAGGACAAAGAAGCCACCAGACCCTTAGACCATTGGCATGAGAAACACACCTGAGCTTGACCACATTTACTATAAGTTTCTACATATGAATGATAAGGAGGTTGCCGATTCTGTAGGGGGGTCGGACAAATGATAGGTGGCCTCGGACTTTGCATGCGGTGAATTTTTTCCTTCGCTTCGCCTCGCTTCAAAGTTCTTTCTGTTCGATTCCTCCCGAGTGCGTTTACTCACATGCAGCTTTTAGTAACCACGGGAGCCACCGTTTGTTTTGAAAAACTGATAGGTTTCTCCCTTTCGCCTGAGCTTTTCCACACTGCAAAATCGCAGGGCTTTAGCCGTCTAGTTGTTCAGTACGGCAATCAGGGAAAAGAGACATTTATCGCGTGCGTGCAAAAGCTCCACGACGAAATATGTCCGGGTGCGTTTCTGGAGGCCAGAACAAACGATGGTGAATTGGTCTACCAAATTGCTGGCTTTGAGATATGCGGTGTGGCATTCGACCCGGATTTTGTAGAAAAGTATATATCTCACAGCGATCTTGTAATCTCTCATGGAGGAACAGGATCTATTTTAGATGTCCTTCGACAGAAAAAGAGGTTGATCGTCGTGATCAACAGCAAACTCGCGGGGAACCACCAGCTCGAGATTGCGAAACGGTTTAAAGAGGAAAAATTTCTCGTGTACTGTGAGCTATACGATACAAACGAGGAACTGGAAGAATTGTGTGGTTATATAAGCAGAGATCGAAAAGATGGTTTATTTTTACCTCCCGCAAGGGGTAAGATTATAGGGGAAATATTAGCCGAGATATGATAACCTTGGTGGTTTTTGGTGGTGCATATAAAGAGTTTGTAAAATCTCTCACATGAGGAGGATGTATGTTGTGTATATTCCATAAATGCCCCTCTATCTACATCCCATCTTCCCCCCCATATCCCCCACCAATAAAGACGCTTGCTGCTGACAAAGATCTTACTGACCCGATCTGCCATCCGTATATATATAGAGGTCAAAATCTGCACTGTCCCCCCTAAACAATGGTTAAAGCAGGTTCGTACTCAATTGATGCGCTATTGCTAACGATAAAGTTGCCGTTTTAAGAGGAGACTCTCAAGTTTCAGGAATTGTAAATTTTGAGCAAAAATCCGAATCCGAACCCACCACTATTTCTTGGGAAATTAAGGGGAACGATGCCAATGCTTTGAGAGGGTTCCACATCCACGAGTTTGGTGACAACACCAACGGATGCACTTCGGCCGGTCCGCATTTCAACCCATTCAAGAAGAACCACGGAGCTCCTGAAGCTGACGAGAGACACGTTGGTGATTTGGGAAACATCTCTACTGACTCTACCGGAATCGCCAAGGGAGTCAAGCAAGACAGTTTTGTGAAATTGTTCGGAGCTAACTCTATTCTAGGAAGAACCGTTGTTGTTCACTCCGGAACTGACGATTTGGGCAAAGGCGATACTGCCGAGTCTTTGAAAACGGGTAACGCCGGAACAAGACCAGCCTGTGGTGTTATTGGTATTTCTAACTAGGTTTTGAATGAATTATTTGTCTTTTGATCTATCGGTCTGCTTGCGGCATAATTGATATGTACGGACGCGTTGCACGCCTTTCGGTCGGTCAGTTTCAGTTTTAAAACAGCTCAATTAACAAACCTTGTTATGCTGACCTTAACGATTGAAGAGACCTTTCTAGCATATGTATAACGGATTTGTGCTTTGATCTCTGCGCCATCCACTGTGAAATATTCTCGGTCTGCTGCAGATCCATGGAACTCCTCAGCGTGCCTCTGAGGAAATGCACAACAAAAGATCAAAGACTTAGAAACATACACATACTCTAGCAAAGGAAGCTTTGTGGAGGATAAAAGTTTGTTGAAAACATATTTTGGTGGTAAGAGGGAGAACCTAGGAGTCCCTAGCCTGCCTACAATTCTATGGAGAAAAAGTTATGCTCATTAAATCAGAAGATTATTGTTCTTTTTGGAGTCATTGATGGACTGTCCTATAAAGAACAGGGAAAGAATTAATCACTTGGCTACTCTATGAACTGTTGAACTTTTGCACACTTGCTGATTCCCTTCTCGTTTCTAGAAAGCTTGAGTTGGCGTACAATTCAGCTGAGATGCCATTCAAGACCAATGATCAGTCTGGTTCATAATTCAACACGAAACACTCATACCGACGGGGAGACAAAATGGTACCTCATGTTCTTCAGCCTTGTCCTGCATTTTTAGATGATCTCACTCTCGAGCAACTCGGCAAGAGATAACTTTGTTGTTCTCTAGTCACATACTCCTCTCAGGGTCACCGTTCTACTATTAACAACAGTCTTTGAGGTTACAATACACAGATGGAGGCTCGTCATAGCTCATGGCGCTCTGTACATGAAGTATGCCAGGTTTTTGCTTGAGATCCTATCAGCTACATCGATTCTATAGATCATAGATTTGGGAAGGAACAGAAAACATATTTTGTCAGAAAAAGAGTAATTGAAAGCGGGTGTAGGTCTTTATTAACAGCAATTGTTTGCCTGCTGCGTCGGCTGAAGCCGGTTCCATTCCTTGTATCGCATTGTATCGAGGAGGTTGAGAGTCGTGGTCTTGACTCTGAAGGGATCTACCGACTTAGCGGTGGTTCATCTATGGTTGAAGAGATTGAAGATGCATTTGTCGCTCATGAAGCTACCAACGAAGCTGATAAACTCGGCACGCTTATCACAAGGGCCGATATTAATGGAGTGGCGGGAGTGCTGAAGCGATATCTGATCAAATTGCCAAACCCGATCGTCACTTATGAGTGTTATGACCGATACATTGCTATTGAAAAGATGAGCGCAAAGCCGAAGTAATTAGATCAACTTGTATTCCGAATTACCTTTTCTCGATATCCATAAAGCACGGCCTTTTATACCCACCATGTCTGACAGCTGCCATTTCCTCCTTTACCCAACAAATGCTAAAGTCTAGAGCTCAAAAGAGTCTATCTTGCATAGACCACCGTCACATCATTCCTGATAATGCACGTTGCCTCTTATCTTCTTCTGCCTTGCATAGATAGCAAGCATGAGGTCTTATCCACTCTTCCGAGAGGGAGATCTCAGTAGTATAACATTACCTATAACAACTCGAGTAGTACCTCGATATACAATATCACCCGTAGGAACTTCGGGTTGCCAACTGCAACCTCAGGCTCTTCGGCCTCTGGGGCGGTCATGATGCGACCCTCACCCCTTTGCAATATCTTTTGTAGGATTTCTATGCGGTCTACTGCAGCACGCAATGCCTCCTGCAGTGGAGCAGATCAATTAATGGACTTATGCAGAACAGGAGAACCGATAGATGCTCAGATCGGCTTTCTCTCATAAAGTAGCTTGTGCTTTCTTTATATATGGAAACAGGCCTCGTGCCTCATGAATCCGATCCACTTTGTTGGACCACATACTGGCTTTACGGTATAAATCTATTCAGTTAGTAGTGTAGTAATACTCACTCTCCAACATATTTAAAGGTCGTTCGCACACGGTATATGATTCGGGTTTGCTAGAAGATATTCCTACAGCAGCATTGTTCGAGCTGAAGCAAGCAAACAACCTCTTAGAAGCCACAAAATGCGTCTTTACCTCCATGAGTGTAAATTACAAAAACATTGAGTAGACTTAGCTTTCTCGATCAACGGATTCACTGAGTCCATATATGTTTAGCCGTTTTTGCAATCGGGAGGTTCAGCAGATGATATTAGTTGACAAGTCGCTGATCCAGAAGTACCAAATGGAATATTTTGTCATGGGATTGACAAATTCCTCTTGAATTGATCGCATTTTCACCCATCTTGAGAGCTATTGCTTTCTGTTACAGTTCGATGACCAAGGCATTATAAAATACTCTCTTTTGAGTGATATGTCTTATAACTTTCAAAGTGTTTTTTGACTAAGCGATAAATGGTGCACAGGAATGACCACTTGATAAGATCTCTCGGATATAACATCAGTACCCGACATCTCCATGTTTGGGCTACTCAATCTTCTAAATTGACAACCTCCATGTTGTGGTGGAAGGAATGAGGCCGAGCCAAAGCCGATGGCCCCCCTCTTGACCGTCTCGGTTCACCTTCCGACTTTTCGGAAACTGGCTCTGATTCTTTGTGATTCTTTGACCCTTTCAACATTTAGAGCTTTCCCGGGGAAGCTCTTACAGAGTACGCTCGTCGAAGGATCTACCGTGACTAATGTATGAGTGGCCCCAATCAGGGAAAGAGGGATCGCATAGTGAGAAAAGAAGCTACTGACATGGAGCCAAGTTTTGTTTGTATGCTATTGCCATGTAAAGAATGAGACGAAAGTTCATAAACGCTATCAACACGTTGAGCTATTTACTCAAAATTCATCTCAAAGACTCCTCCCGTCACCAGATGTCATGATATAGCATAAACATCAACTACACCCGCTATATATCATCATACGACCCAAAACTGAATAGGCCACCTCTGTTGGAGTGTCGGGAGAAATAGTCAAAATCTATGGAAATAGCCGTCCCCAGTAAGACAGCCCTATTGTCTAGACTCATGCTTTTCGAAGAGACATTCGGATAATGATCTTCGAGTCCTGTAAAGCTCTGCGGATCCATCCTCACTATATAAACACCCGTGTCTGTGAATAACTCTCTTCCAAAGCCTACAAAATTACGCGATACCGCTCCCAGAGTTTTACCCTTTTCGTCATTGACTGGGAACTCAAAGGAAAGAAACGGAGCATCGCAAGCTCCAAATTGATCATAGTTTTCTGCGTCGTTTTTCAAAAATAGATTATACCGTCTTCGCCATAAATGCCAGCTCTGAACTGATTCCCCCACTATTCCGTCCTCTTCCGACTGGAACCCCGGTAAAATGGATTTAATATGGGAATTGATAAAACTAAACGGTCTTTTAATCGTGAGCAAGACATTCCCGCTGTTATCAAAAAGATCAACTACGAAAGGCCTATGTAATCTATAAACTTGTCTCATAATCATCTTTCCGATTCCTACATCTCTTTCCATGAGATAACCAAGACGATTACCGTAATGATCGTAAAGTTGATATTTATTTGCTTGCTCAAACCCAAGGAAAACGTTCATTAGCTCTATCTGCCGTTCGATTACTAAGGTGGGTTGCGACAAAATGGTGGAAATCGCATCGGACGGCTGCACAAGTCCCGAATACGTAGGGCGGTGAGGTCGGTAGAGTTTTGGGCTCGCTTTGCTGACTCGCGGCAGGGGAGAGTACCATCTAAGACATCTTTTCAGTACTTGTTTCATTGTGGTGTACGGATAGATTGTTGGCATTAAATGTCAAGTTACATAGAGTAATCTGTGAGAAGAGCAGTTTTGTAGGCTCTTGCATGGTTGTCAAAAGGTGCATCACATTTTTGTCGGTCTTACGGTCTCTGGACAACGGGGCAAATGTATGCATAGCCTCGTATGATGAGGGCCTTATCTGATGGTTAAGTATCATGCGGTACTTCGGGTAGCCGAGTCAGATAATTGTTAGTACATTATGGAGGTTGCTTGGGAGCTTATGATTATGTGATTAAAATGGTCGTCTGAAAGAGTCTCATCTTTGAAATCATCAACAATATATAATTGAGAGTATTTGAAACTCAGCTTTTGCTTCCTCCAAAGATGAATCAGCTGGATGATTCACTTTAGTCAATGAGAGATGTCATTGCCAGTACCTCAGCTGTGGTGGTTCATCTAGGGACCAAGGGTTGGACTCCTATCTATTGAACAGTAATACATATCAAGGAGGACTCTGCAATTGACCAAGAAGTCAAATGACTGAATCGTGTGATTAATGATGGTTCAGGCCTTCTGAAATTATCTTCCAGGCACGAGCCCACACAGCAGCTCAATTTGTGGCCCATGGACATAACCAAAGGATACAGCCACTTTTAAATCAACCCTCTTTGCTATTTTCATAATGTGAGACAAAGGCAATTCAGACAAGTTCACATAACTTTGGATAAATCTTCTACAAGCAACCAATCACCAGCTTTCCATCAAGAGACTCGTGATAGCACACTGCACTGTGCAACTTTGGAAATCAGCAATCAGAACGAACTTAAGTCAGGACGCTCATCTCATCGCTACTCTATTTTAGTTCAGAACTAATAGACTTTTACACCTCGTATATCAGGGCACCGAGAAAGAGCCGCACCTCCGATGTAAATCCTACGCCTCAGGAGGAACTGTCTAGCGACGTATCTCCTCATATAGCTTTGACTTTAAAGCAGGACCTACATAGCAGAGAGAACTAAGCAGAAGTAGGTTGTTTGTTTTCTATAAAAGGTCTAAGCACGTGCCATCTAAGCAATTGGATCAAGCCAAGCTAGCACCAAGGCTCGCCGGGGTTAAACGCTCTCACTCACTGTAATTGTCAACCGATCCTCGGAGCGAAATGCCTCGGAGCGAAATGTGAGTCCCTTAAGATTATTTTTCATGGTATAGCTCACAATGTTATGGCTACGTCCGATCCCACTATGTCGACTTAAGGTCCTTGACAGTCGTGGTCCGATGGTGAGCTTCATTTTATTCAACCTTTTGCTGTAGAGATTCTTCATATAAAGAAGTGATTTTTTGCTCCAACACCAGAATTCACTGAGTGTAGTACGGTGGTGATTTTCGTGTAAAGTTTCGGCTTGGCAGGTATAAAGGAGCGAGTTTGTCCACTGAATAGGGAATTAACAGGGAACTTGACGAGTACTCTGCAAATACTTACAAGAACTCAACAAGGGTTGAAACAATCAAATTACACACAATCAGTGATAAAAATCACATTGGTGATATCACAGAATAGAGAGGTTATGCGTTGTTATTAATTACCAGTGCGAATGGCATGCCATTTCCCCTTAATTCAGGACTGAGGCAGGGTAGTCCCATTGCACCTAGCATCTTTGCTATTTGTCTTGAGCCCCTCGCTCAAGCGGTGCGGCAAGAAATTGACGGTGTCAGCCTATCATCCCCTTTAGGTCGGCAGTTGAACCTGAAGATTCAGCTATATGCTGACGACATCATCGTCTTGCTTAAAGATGCAAGGGACTACCGCGATTTTGATCATATCTGGAAGACGTTTGCAAGCATATCGGGTTGTGTGCTGAACACGAAAAATTCGCACCTAGTGCTTTTTTCAGGTCAGGAACTAGATTTCGGTTCTGTGTTTGACAGGGAACCTGATTTCTTAAACCATGCAGATATTCAAAATTTGACTAATTACCGAAATATCTCGGAGTTGACTACTTTTCCCATGACTGGGGCATAAAAAATCAGTCGACTACCTTACACAGGTTACCATGTATGGATTGCCAACAAGTGTGAAGGCGGCGTTGGTGAACGTCTATGTCTATTCAAAGTTGTACTATTGGGACCAGCATGATGCCCTTAGTTTGACGGAGATTGAACAACTTGAGCAAAACGTTTGCTCGTCTATCCATAGACACACTCCTTTTAGAACCCTTATCCCACTCAAGATGCTTAAAGGTCCTCGCGACCT
This sequence comes from Citeromyces hawaiiensis, assembly GCA_030567395.1. Taxonomy (NCBI): domain Eukaryota; kingdom Fungi; phylum Ascomycota; class Pichiomycetes; order Pichiales; family Pichiaceae; genus Citeromyces; species Citeromyces hawaiiensis. The sequence continues at coordinate 17,655 of JAJLSF010000413.1, forward strand.
TGGCTATTACGGGCTTACGCAGCTGCAAATCCATTTACTTGGAAGGCGCGCGCGATGGATCTACGATCTCTTTATTGATGGGAGTGAACCTCACCAACAATTTGCGAAGGCTGTTTTGACGCAATTCATGTCCTATGTCTCGCAAGAGACTGGGAGGTCCTGGCTGTTATGGGATTTTCTTGCCAGCAACAGCACCCCTAGGGGGATGGCGGTAGTATTGCGGTATTATCGACCATTTACAGAGTCCCTGACTGTGGCATTCCAACTTCCGCAGTTCCTTACCAGGGTAGAGGAAGCTCTGAAGGCGTGGTTCTGTCTAACTGAACCAGCAGTTGATTCCAGTTTCACCTGCAATCGACAGGATGAAGGTGTGTTTAAGGCGCATGTGTTACTACAATTGAGAGATGTTGAAAATCTGACGATTTCTCCAAACTCTTTCCTTCGGACTGGAGTCAAGATGTATCACAAGCACGCAGAACCATATGTTTCCTCGCGAATCGGCAACTATCTTTTTGAGCTAGATGCCGTGCCAGGTGCTTTGTCATACAAGGTTATGCCAAGGATTTCTGGAAATGGATCGCGAGGCTCTACTTCAAATATCCCTTTGAAAATGGATGCCCTCACTCGATTTTCACATTTGGTCTACTTAAGGCTATATGCTCGCTCAGGCATATGTCAGTTCTGCTTTCAGAGTAGAAGTAGTGATCGAACATTGGATCGAGGACTGCTCGGTTATTGACTATCTATGTCGGAAGCTAAGGATGACAGGTGATGTAGATCATCTGAGTATAAGGGATTTCTTGTTTCCCCGCGCCCGCAAGGGGTGGTTGGTGACTAGGGGGAGATTTCTGGTGAAGCTGGAGGCGCTTCGGGATGAAGCATATCGTGCCGCACAAACGCGGTGCACGGATGGTTGGAGGGGTCGCATCGAAACGATGTGTACCCAAGGTACAAGGTGAGGACCCAATGAGGTTTTTAAACATGGAGATTAATCTCCATGTTTTTTCCTCAAATTATCAATTACAGTTAGCAGTATTTATTGAATCTTATTTTTTTACGTTCAAAAAAAAAATCGAGAATTTGAATGATGGAGCGTGGTATAGCGGATGACGGCAGAAAGTCGCGGAACCTCTGGTCGATCGTCGTGAAGATCGTGTTTCGGACTGTTACCAGCTCGAGTTTCAGGGTAATGTTGTCGACCCCCTCTGGAATTGGGTCTCCTTCCTTAAAAAAAAATCCATACCTGGAGCGGCTGGGAAGGTTCTCAAGTCGTCCTTGTACACGGGCCATTGAGATGGTTCAGTGAGGAAAAATAGGGCATCACGTACCTTCTTTAGTTTTTCAGCCAAACTTGGCCTAGGACCGTAACCCCTTGGGATACCGGCAGCTACCATGTCAGCGTCAGTGTTGTAATGCTCCAGATTGTTGATGTCCAAGGTTTCATTAATTGTAAAGGGTGATCATTTATTTTCCCCATCTATGTCAATAACTTGAAATGGATTTTCAAGAGGAGTGAAAAGGACCCGAAGGGTGGGTTTATGCTCGCTCAACTAAAGTCACCGATGGCGAGCATAAAGGGCATGAAGTGAGGCTCACCCTTGAAGTTGGAGTTTTCCAATTAAAAATAATTTTCTCTGACTCTTCAAGAGACTTTTTCTCACTATTTTGGAACGAAAATACGCTATATCACTTCTTGAATCTTGTCTAGAGGTTCTAACGGGGCGGCTCGCCGCTTATACACAGAGTGAGCTATTTCTATTTGGATATTGCTTGTAAACACAAATAATGAAAGGTACTGATTAGTCCTTTTTGAGGGTCTTTCGCGAAAATATCCCTCCACCGTATTTTCAACAGGTACTAATATCACACCAGTGTCACATAGAACATTGTTCATAGAAGACTCCTATTAAGCGAAAGAATCCCTCTACGCTCTAGATCTCTATCACTAGCCACCAACGGTCTAGAACACGTCCCGACCAAGATGCGTCTTGTTTAACTTTGCCAAGCATCGCATGCAGTGAGAATTTCTTGGTATTATTGCGAGTATTGCTAAGCCACAGCAGAAGAGACCCTAAACCATGTGATAATATATCTGGTGGCCTACTAATTGTCTTATCATCTTTGCAAAAGGTGACTTACTATGGAAAAGCTCCTCTGTGCCTTACTATGGAAAAGCTCTTTTCTCCTCTGTGCCAATTTCCGGGATCTGGAAAAGACCATTTCGTAGATCAATATGTCGCAATCTCACAGTGAACCACACTAGCGGCTAGTGGCGTCCTCTTTCCAACTATAAAAGTCTCAAGCTTTGGCCATTCATCTAAGAATGTCCGACTTGAAAAAAGAAGCTATTGAAATAGACGTGGAGACTTCTTCACAAAGCTCTAATGAGAGTAACCCATTTTTAGACCCAAAAGTGAGGCAATATTATTCCAATCTCTATGAAAAGTCGCAGTACGAGTGCCGCAAAGCTTTTGATCCTGACTTTACATGGACCCCAGAAGAAGAGAAAAAAATCGTTCGGTACCTGGACTTACGAGTAGCACTCCTGGCGTGCTTTATGTTTGTTGCCCTGCAAGTCGATCGAGGTAACTTGAAGCAAGCCATTAGCGACAATATGCTTGAGGACCTCAATCTAACAACAGACGATTACAATACCGGAAACACAATTTTCTATGTATCTTTTCTTCTTGCGGAACTTCCGTCTCAGCTCATTTCCAAATGGCTTGGTCCAGATAGATGGGTTCCGGCCCAAATGTGCATGTGGTCCATTGTAGCGTTATCTCAGGCTGGGCTCAACGGGAAGGGTTCGTTCTATGCCACCCGTGCACTTATCGGAATGCTTGAAGGAGGGTTCATTCCTGATTTGGTTCTGTGGCTCACATATTTTTACAAAGGAACCGAACTTCCAATCCGCTTATCTTGGTTTTGGACCACACTAGCTCTTGTCAAGATTTTCACATCCCTGCTCGCTTTTGGACTGCTGAGAATGAGAGGTGTAGCTGGATGGGCAGGATGGCAGTGGCTATTTCTTATTGAGGGGATCTTTACCTTGTTTATCGGTATTTTATCTTGGTTCCTTATGGTTCCGTCTGCTAGTCAGACTAAATCGTGGTACTGTCCCAAAGGGTGGTTTACCGAGAGAGAAGAGAAAATCGTGGTCAACAGAGTCTTGAGAGACGATCCTTCAAAAGGTGATATGCACAATAGACAGCCAATTACTCCTAAAGGGTTGTTTCAATCGCTTCTCAACTACGATCTATGGCCCATATATATTATTGGACTCATCGCATATGTTCCAATGAACCAAGTGGAGGCGTACCTTACGCTTACTCTGAGACAACTCGGATGGTCCACTTTCAACGTTAACTTGCTATCCATCCCATTTAATGTGATCCAGATCATTCTTCTGCTGCTCATCACCTGGGTTACTGAAAAGGTTAAGGAAAGATCTCTGGTTTGTCTTTCATATCCCATTTTCGCATTTCCTCTGCTGGTGGCCTTGAGATGGTGGCCCGGGGCTATGGTTAACCCTTGGGGGACCTGGGTTATCTGCACTTTAGTTCTCGGTGCTCCATATATTCACGCCATTTGCGTTGCGTGGGTTTCCCGAAACTCAAACTGCATCAGAACAAGAGGAGTCTCCTCTGCCGTTTACAATATGATGGTTCAGGTCGGTTCTATTATCGGGTCCAACGTATACAGAGCGGACGATGCGCCCCTGTACCATCGCGGGAATGAAGTGCTGTTTGCCTTGTGTATAATCATGATTCCTATCCTACTCGGAACAAAGGGTTACTATATGTGGAGGAATAAGACAAAAGAGCAAAAGTGGCAAGCCATGTCTGAGGATGAAAAGTATACCTATCTCCATAATACGAAGGATGAAGCTAGCAAGAGACTGGATTTCAGATTTGCTCATTGAACTGTGGTCTGCTAGGCCGCTATATATTGAAATGTTGAGAGGAAGTTTATTTTTTTGTATGATATAGCTTAACAGTGGTTATTAGCAAAGGGATAATCCAAAGAATGGTACAAGCACTGGAAATGTAGCAGCACCGTTGGCGAAAACGTTGTACAAATAGAAGAAGAAAAAATACGGCGCATAAATTCTCTTCAAAGAGGTGTCTAAGATGCTCTCTCATTTGATATAGAAATGTGAGACGTTTGCGATTGGGAGAATCAATGCAAGGGGGTCCGTCTGCTTCAGTATACTCGCTTGTAAAAAAGAACAAGCTATCTATGGTACGCATCAGGATGGCTAAAAATTTAAAGAACCCTGCTCCTGTTGATTATCTCTCCACTTTCACCTGTGGAAAGAAACGTTCGATGCTTAAAGCCTTCTTCAATTATATCCAGAATGATTGAAACAAGTCCCAGATTCAAATTCAACCAAACTCATCAGAGCACGGACTTTTCAATGAGATCGTACTTCATCAAGGTTGCCGTAAGAGGTCTATAGTTTACCTTGCTGGATAGAACCAGTGTCTATATTTTGGTAATTGAATCTGGACATATCTTCCAACAATTTATATCATGATAAAAATGTGCTATATAACATAACGGCAATAATATCACCAGCACTGGTATAGAATTGGAGGACGTGAAATTTCATCGAAAATGTAACAGCCACGCGTAAGATTTTTTGTAACCCTTCATAGATGCGAGGGAGAGAAAAAGGGTCCAAGGTGTACGGGCGTGAGAATGCATGTAAGGCTGCATGATGACTGCATTTCCCCCCCCTCATCCTCAAGAACTTATATAAACCTCCCAAACAACCGTTTTAAATGAAGTCATTTCATCATCCGTGTATTTAAGGAGAGTCGCCCCGATCCGGTGTGGATTTACATCAGTGTTCTGGAAAAAGATCAAGCCGGATATCACATCAGTTCTATGGTAATAAAGCGGGTCTAAATCTTTATTAACAGTATTCTTAGTATATGTCCTTTGACTTCACTATCAGTTGCTTAACTATTGCTTGCATATATTCCGAATAACCCCCAATTTATATAAAGCACGGAAACCTCTCCGCTTATACCTACCATGTATCTTCTCGGTCTCCATTTCCCACAATCTTGAGGCAGGCTTTAAGAAACTCGTCTGCGGTAAAATCGTCTATGATTTTTCAGGACTCTCCTCCAGTTCTTTATGCAGGCTGTTCATGTCGACCAAACCGTGCCAGTTATTGAAAGCGTCATCTACTGGTGTATCGGCAACTTTCCGCATCAGAGATATGGCTCTTCCTTCAAGACATACCGCCTTTGTTTGAGCATCTGTGTGGAGTGGTTTGGCGACTGATAGTATGAGGCTGCTCAAGTTGATGAGAGCTGCCATTTTCTCCCTTACTCAACAAATGCTAAAGTCTAGAGCTCAACATTGCACCTTTACATCATTCCTGATTGCGCGCCTTGCCTCTTATCATCCGCCTAGCATATAATTGCAAGCATAAGGTCTTATCCACTCTGTGGAAGATCTCAGTAGTATAACACCACCATAACTCGAGTAGTACCTCGATATACAATATCACCCGCAAGAGATTCGGGTTGACAACTGCAACCTCTGGCCCCTCGGCCTCTGGGGCGGTCATGTTGCGATCCTCACCCTCTTTGCAATATTCTCAACGGATCTTCTATGCGGTCTACTGCAGCACGCAATGCATCCTGCAGTGGAGTAGACAAAACAATAGACACATGCAAATCAAGAGAGCTGATAAAGGCTCAGATCGGCTCTCTCTCATACTGCGCGTCCTATATGGAAATAGGCGTCGTGCCCCATGAATCCTGTCCAAATCATTGAGCCACAGACTGGCTTTACGGTATAAGTCTCGTTCTTGAGTAGTACTTTAAGCTTAACTCTCCAACAACATAACAACTTCACTCAAAGATTTGATATTCTTTACTCAAAATGTGAATTTTTTTTCAACTCTCTTCATTAAATCTGAGCTGATGTGATCCAGATCCCGGGTCTGAGAAAAGTTCAGCTAGATCTGGTGACCCTTAGCATATTTGACACTTGCCGCCTCATTATTGAGGCTCTTTGTGATCGTTCTACAGAGAAATACGTCGCCCTAATTTTCCTGATGCTCGGCATGGATTACTCGCAGTGTTTGACTTTATGTGATCAGACTATTCTGCTGTATGCCATGTCATTACATTTACTTTTCGTAAAGACTGAACTTACAGAACTCCCTCCCCAAGATTAGGAGCACATCATAATGAAACTAATCTCGGAATAATGCAGGCTCACCGAATAGCTGAAAAATCAGAAGAGACTGAGAGGTAAAGGCATATCGGAAGGTAATAATAAACCACAACAATCTTCACCTCGAGTTCCATCTATTCAGTTATCTACAGTAGAAATACTATCGCCACTTATCCCCAAGAAAGAGCTAATGGTGTCACTCCTCGGGGGAGCGCGTGGGCTGCGATCTATGAAATTCAGCTGCTCGTCGGTTAGATTGTAAGCAGGAGACAGCTCAACCTTGGTATAGTTTCTGTTGGCTATATAAGCAGACAAGTCACCGGTGCCCGACAACCCCTGGCTAAAGGATGTATTTTCTGCAGGGTAATTGAGCTCAACCACCTTCAATATTCGTTGCCACCAATCATCATTTCCAGCCACATTAAACCATGCTCCACTGCATCATGTAGTAGACCATGCATATGCACAGCAATGTATGAGCAGTAGAGAGTCGCAATCCAGACCGCTCCACAGGCCACTGAGGCCTGGGTTCATACAACTCATGAGCCCGAATCTCCTTCATATTAATTCAGGTCGACTACAGTAGGTTGACGCAGAAGCTCTGGCACAGGGAACTCTGGCAGGCACGCTGCATATGCAGTAGTTTAGGACTAAGTCATGCTAATATTGCATAACGGAGGAAAAAAAGGCAGCTCGGCAACTTGGTAGTATATAATGAGAGTTCTGCCCACTTGTAGACAGAGAGGAAAAGAGAATAATTAACTCATTAACAAACAATCAACATATCTGCTATAAATCCAAGTATGACTACTAACAACAATATCACCAGACCCGTTATTATCCTAGGCGACGTTGGCGAATCAAACTTCCCACGTCAAGAAAAACCTTCTAATCAAAGGCAATTCATAGCCATAAATGAACTTGTATTCTGGTGAAATCCCAACTATTAATCTGTAGACATAAGCTGGACGGTGATGGGAAGACCGGCGTCGAACGACAATGCGTGGTATGCGAGAGTAATGCGGTGGGTTTTCTAGATGTATTATGTTGATCTCGAGTAGCTTAAAGGGTTGAAGGTTGCTGGATCAAAGACTTGATCTGAGATCTCAGATCCAGGTTAGAGGTTAGAAGTCGACGGCAATCAAAGGTAATTATTATCGATCTAAGGCGATGGGCGAGCTAATACTCGCTCGATTTACCGAGGAATCTTGTGGAGAAATATGCTGATATGTCGTCTTGGACGCATTAGACTGGCTCTCATGTTATGATAATTATCAAATGTGGAGCCATAGTAGTCTAAGTACGAGTCTTTTAGCTCGGTAGAGAGCGTGGCACGTAGAATGTACCGAACTGCTTGGTCCATGATGGGAGTACCATAACCATCCAAGAATGGAGTCAGTCCGAGACCAATCAGAGCAGTCTCGAATTGCTCGATCCAATCGATTGCGTTCGAGTTGAATGAAGCAGACCGATTGATTTTTGGTAGTCTGTCCGCCCGAGCTGTGCGAAGAACTTTTGTGCATCAAAGCCTTCTGTAAACTCGTTGAGGAGGGTGGACTGAGGTAAGTCAGTACACCCGAGTGTGGATCCGACAACGGGAGTCCGTTGTCCGCAAGGAGAACTTTGGTGGCTTGAAGAGCCGGCAGCGGAAGCGTCGTTGTGAGAGTTTGTGTCTCTATTATGATCTTTGATAGCGGCGGTATCATGATGATAAAGTGAGGGCTTGGACCGTAAGTGGAGGTCTTTTAGTTGCCTTGTTAGGTCCAGGGAGTTTCTCTTGAGACATATTGTTGGTAATAAGCTGTTTTAATTAACATGGGAGAAGCTTTATTTATAGTCAGAATGTCCTCAACGATACGGAATCGTCCGTTGAGGACCGCCAAGCACCTCTTTCCTTGGCTTGCATGTCCATCTCACAATAATATCATATACCAAGAATCTTCTGGTATACCTGATGTATAGATGGGTAACATATGTAGGTATTAAAGTCAGGGTACGCTATTATATAGAATGGCATGGTTAGATAATAAAAGTCTTTGAGTGCAGAAAAAAAATATACACCTATTTATAGTCTGCTCTGTCATATCGTGTCAATAAGATGAATCATGTATATCTCACTAATAGATCTATAAATAGTCCGAGGTGCATGTAAATCAAATGGATCGTTAAATAGTCCGAGGTGCATGGCCATCAGAAATGAATTGTATGTTATGTTTTTGCGATGATAAAAAAAGCATTGATCAACGCGACTTGGCCGGAGCGTATTATATGATCTTGTACAAACGTAATCAATAACATCTCTTTCTCTATCATCGGGTTCGATGCAAACATTTAGAAAGGGCTCCTCTCAGAGCATAAATATGGTGGACAAACGTTTCTGGCTGCGACGAAAAGTATGGATGGGGATAAGTCTTAACATCGATTACCTAGTACAGCCTGCATAGAATGCAATGCTCAACAAACAAAGCAGGACTCGTTTAGTCTTATATTGTCTTTGTCATGATTCGTCGCCACCAATCATCATTTTCAGCCACATTACGTCAAAAAGAAAAGATTCAAGTTTGTACTCGCAGTCTGACTTTTCGTTTGGTTTCTATTTGTTTGTGCCTTTTCCGTGGACTTTTTGTGCCCTTCTCATACCCTCTGTCTGGTTCTACCTCTTCTGACAACCCCTCTTGTCCCATTGCACGAAATCTTTCTACGAAGCCTTTCCCAGGCACTAACATCGGCCGAGGATAACTCTATCACTGACATCGCAGGAGGCCCCGTCAAAGTTTGTATGAATTTAAAGAAATGTGAATTCATTCATTGATTCAGGGTATAATTCTTAGGGCATAATTTTCAGGGTGTAATTTGAGCGATTACTAATGAGCACTTGTTTGTCATTTCCGCTTAGCTTCGATGACTCGTCATCACCAAAATCCTTTCAATGCAAGGTTAATCAGAAGTCAGTGAGCATAAAATATAGAACACGCAGGAGACCCAAGAACAAATTAAAAAAAATCAGCCAATAAAAACCACCCAGTATTGTCCCGATTTTGGACATCGCTAAGTTAAAGTGTCTTGATGCGACACTCTATTCACATGTCACTAAGCCTGGATTACCCGACAACAATGGCTCTTCTTCAAACCTCCTCAAATGATACCCCTCATGGCAATCTAGGGCCTGAGGAGGCTTACCCCACTTCTTTGTGATGGCTATAAAAGGCCTCACCTTTTACTCTTCTATTTTTTTCTCTTTTTCTTTATCTAAGCTTTATATTTCTGGAATTGATATTTTCTTTATTGGTTTTCAGATACTTATTCCCATTGATACTTAGGTCACACTCTCAATACTTTTGCTGCTGTTATTGGTAACTCTGGACAATCTCGCTCCCACTAATACCAGCCCCTCTGTGTGTGTTTATCAACTACTATATAAACACGACAGTATCACCCGCTATAAGATATAAAGGTCGTGTACACCTTCCGAAAATTACTCATCGTGTCACGTGATTGCATATTATATGCACGCCACAGTACAGAAAAGCTTTAACCAAGCCTTGACCAAGCCTTGACCAAGCCTTTTAACCCCCCTGCCAAGCCTTTGCCTACTCTTGAATGCCTTCTGATAAGTTCACCGCCACCTTACCATCGTCTCCCTCCCGTTTTTACCAGCACTTGCACATCCATCACATCTGCGGATCATAATGTCGTCATTTCAACCACAATTCTGCCACATGTAGTCCACAATTGCAAAACCTTCCTATTTAAGTACTAGAACCCCCCACCTATAAGTCCAATGAGCGACTCCGACAAAGAACAGATCGTCTTTAAAGACTTGGAAACGAGTTCGCAAACGTCTAACGAAAGTAACCCGTTTGTGGATGCAAATCTGAGAAAATACTATACCGACCTCTATGAAAAGACGCAGTACGAGTGTAAAGACGCCTTTGATCCGGACTTTGAATGGACTGCCGAAGAAGAGAGGAAAATTGTTCGGTATTTGGATCTCAGAGTAGCTCTGCTAGCTTGCTTCATGTTTGTCGCTTTGCAAGTGGATAGAGGTAACTTGAAGCAAGCCGTTAGTGATAATATGCTTGAGGACCTGAATATGACTACCGACGACTACAACACTGGTAACACAGTCTTTTATGTGTGTTTCCTGGTGGCAGAACTGCCATCTCAGCTGATCTCTAAATGGGTAGGCCCAGATAGGTGGGTTCCTTTACAGATGTGTCTTTGGTCCGTGGTAGCTATAGCGCAAGCAGGGCTTAAGGGTAAAGGTTCGTTTTATGCTACCCGTGCGCTTATTGGAATGCTTGAAGGCGGATTCATTCCTGATTTAGTGTTATGGCTATCGTATTTTTACAAAGGAAACGAGCTGCCAATCCGGTTGTCTTGGTTCTGGACCACTCTGGCATTGGTTAAAATTCTCACTTCTCTACTGGCTTTCGGAGTACTCAGACTAAGAGGAGCAGCCGGATGGGCCGGGTGGCAGTGGCTTTTCCTGATCGAGGGTATTTTCACCTTTTTCATTGGAGTAGCCTCCTACTTTCTAATGGTGCCTTCTGCTAGTCAGACAAAATCCTGGTGGTGTCCCAACGGATGGTTTACCGAGAGAGAGGAAAAAATTGTTGTAAACAGGGTCCTCAGAGACGACCCTTCAAAGGGAGATATGCACAATAGGCAGCCAATCGGCCCAAAGGGGATGCTACGATCATTGCTCGACTACAATCTATGGCCTGTATACATCATTGGGCTCATTGCATATGTTCCAATGAATCAAGTGGAAGCGTACCTCACGCTCACTTTAAGACAGCTTGGATGGTCAACTTTTAACGTTAACCTCCTCACCATCCCTTACAATGTGATTCAGATTATCCTTCTGCTGCTCGTTACGTGGGTCTCCGAAAAGGTTAACGAGCGTTCGCTTGTTTCATTGTCTTACCCAATCTTTACATTCCCCCTTTTGATCGCTTTGAGATGGTGGCCCGGTTCTATGGTTAACCCGTGGGGCACTTGGGTCATTTGCACTTTGGTTCTCGGTGCGCCGTACATTCACGCAATTTGCGTTGCGTGGGTATCCAGAAACTCCAACACTATTAGGACAAGAGGAGTCTCGTCGGCTGTATATAATATCTTTGTTCAGTTGGGATCCATCATTGGCTCAAACGTTTACAAAGCCGATGACGCTCCTTTGTACCACAGAGGAAATAGCGTTCTTTTCGCCTTGTGCATTATCATGATCCCCATCCTGATTGCAACAAAAGCCTACTACATGTGGAGAAACAAGAGCAAAGCGATCAAGTGGGACGCCCTAAACGATGACGAAAAGTTGCACTATCTCCTCAATACGAAGGACGAAGGAAGCAAGAGGCTGGATTTCAGGTTCTCTCATTAGAAATGTTTATAGAGTAATGGAGAGGCTAATTGATTGATGAAGGATGTTCAAAATACGGTACACCTTTGCTATAGAGGGGTGGCATATCTCATAAAGCGGTAGATGTATCCCAGAGTTTTTTTAGAACGGGTACTATGGTTACTTATTCGAACTCACCCATATTGATGAGGGATATAAAAGCTACTTACTTATATAGTCCTCCGGCGTGCATGAACATTTATGCATCTTCATGCACTTAATGTCACGTGAGCTTCATATGGAACATAAGTTCCAACTAGTATTCGAGATGATGCGCAGATATGCAGCCCTATTTAAAGTGGAGAAAAGTATCTTTATCATGTGTCATATCGTGTCAATAACGACTCAGGTGTATGGATGCGACATGATCCTCACGTGCCAATAAGGGTCACGTGACCATTGCTCTGCCCTTCCCTTTACTATTTCTGCTTTCCTGCAGAGTTGAGCTCTATTAATCTCTCTTCTTCTCTCTTGTTCTCTTGTTCTCCGCCTTTCCTATATAAGCCCACTCTCCTCCTTTATCGAATAATGGGGAAATTGGACACAGCTCATATCTACTTTTATATTGAGTACGAAGTATTGACATTAAAGGAGATTGCACTTGCACATACGTGCCTCGAGTAATCTACAGTAAGGGCCAAAATCGCCTGTTTACGTATTCCCGTGTTATAGCGAGCTGATTAAGACTCAAGACCAAGAAATGCTCTGCTGCAATCAAAATGATCTCGATGCTATCACCAATAAACTCGAATGGTACAAAACACTCGTATTCGGCAAGAGCAAACTCCATCTCCTGAGATCTGTCTGATTACAGCGTCCAATGACGTACATCATTAGCGATATGCTTGCAGCTCCCATGGCTATCAATAAAGGTTGGTAATCCATTTGGATTGGCTATTCCATTAATATGTGTTATCATTTACATGAAACCCAATGAAGAAGGCACCTTAGAATATGGTTTATGAGAGCTTAATTCCCAACAATATAAAGTAGGAACGTACATAGATTGAACACATATGAAAATGCCCAAAGGAAATGTATCGACTTTAACTCTTTCCGTTGTTCATCCTCTACACGAAGCTCTTGATATTGCGCGCAACCACGCTTATTCTTGGTGAATAATCCCCATATCTTTACCAACTACGATTAGCAGTATCATTATAATCATGCCAGCACATTAGGGTCGTTAAACTAGTTGAAACGACTGATGAACCGAGCGCTTTCCTTTACGGGTCATCTATATCGCACACAGTGACACTTCAGGCGAGTAAAAGGGTGTGGGCTCCGAAAATGGGCTGGTAGCCATCAGGGTACTGTTGGCGTGTCTATATAATCGCATTGACTGTAGCTTTTAAAACTTGGAAAACATACACAGGGCAAGAACAGGATGCTGCATGAATCATGACGGAGTGATCTATTGAGAGAAGTATGATCATTGAGTTGGGCACACGGAGGGTAACAAGAGGATGAGGAAGGGCAAGGGCACAGAACAGAGGACAGAGGGCACAGAACAGAGGGAACAGCGCACAGGACAAAGGGCACAGGACAAAGGGCTCAGGACAAAGGGCAGGGCAAGGGCACAGTGGCAGAAATGTAAACAGCATATCCCACCGTATTTCAGGTTCGACACTGTATCAAACCGTTCGTCGCCCTACCGACAGAGAACAACTCAAACCAATCAGCGCATCGTTTTCGTTTCGCTCCGGTGCAATGTCGCATAATTTTCCCTTTTCGGGTGCGCCACACCAATCGAGATAAACCCGCGCCGCTGTGCATATAAAGCCCAAGACGTGCCCTAACTCTTCCCAAAATGGTCTACCCAGAAACTTTCCAAGGCTTTGCTGTAACCGATCCAAAGGACTGGTCCACGATTCAAAAATACGAGTACAAGCCGAAACCTTTTTCCGACTTTGACATTGACGTTGAGATCGAGGCATGCTCCGTTTGTGGATCAGACTGCCACACCGCTAGCAATGGATGGGGGTCACTGAAAGTGTTGCCGATCGTGGTGGGACATGAGATTGTCGGTAAGGTTGTGAAAAGGGGTCCTAAAGTTACCTCTGTAGAACTAGGCGATAGAGTCGGTGTAGGAGCTCAGGCTTTTGCGTGCCTGGAATGCGATATCTGCAAAGGCGGCGATGAAAATTACTGTCCGGAAAGCGTTAAAACTTATAACGGCTCTTATAAAGACGGATCGGTATCTCAGGGCGGATACGCCAGTCACGTGAGAGTGCATGAACACTTTGCCTTTAAAGTACCTGAAAATCTAGACTCCAACACAACCGCTTCACTTTTTTGCGCTGGCGCTACGGTTTTTGCCGCTTTAAAACAAGCTGGGGCTGGCGCAGGCAAGAAAATAGGTGTCGTTGGTATTGGTGGACTTGGCCACTGGGCTATTATGATCGCGAAAGCGATGGGCGCTGAAGTGTATACCTTTTCCCGTGGTACTAAAAAGAGGGAGGATGCTTTAAAACTCGGTTCCCACGTTTATATTCCTACCGGTTCGGAGAACTGGAACAAAGAGTACAAGTATAAGCTTGACGGGATCGTTTGTACCGCCAACTCCACTAGTAACTTTAACATGTCAGAGTATCTTGCCTGTTTGAGGATGCGCGGCAAGTGGGTTAATGTGGGTCTGCCTGAAGAGCCTTTTCAAGTGCACCCAAGAGCCTTTCTAACCAACGCGTGTTACATGAGTGGGACGCTGCTTGGTTCCAGAGCTGAAATCATGGAGCTGTTGCAGTTGGCAAGCGACAAAGACATCAAAGCTTGGGTTGAAACGGTTCCAATTAGCGCAGCAGCCGTGAAAGAGGTTCTAGAAAGGTGTCATGACAATGACGTCAAGTACAGGTTTACGCTGACGGATTTTGATAAGCAGTTTCAGTAGATTGAGGTTGTGAAATCTCTTGAATAGACGTCACTAAGTAGTTCCATAAGGGGTGGCACACTGGCCTAAATGTCACGATCGGGGGAGTGATGTTTTATTTCTTTGAGCCTCGGTTGTTGAGACAAGCTTCTTTTACGTGCCCATTTTGTCATTTGTGCCTTGTGCCTTGTGCCTTGTGCCTTGTGCCTTGTGCCTTGTGCCTTGTGCCTTGTGCCTTGTGCCTTGTGCCTTGTGCCTTGTGCCTTGTGCCTTGTGCCTTGTGCCTTGTGCCTTGTGCCTTGTGCCTTGTGCCTTGTGCCTTGTGCCTTGTGCCTTGTGCCTTG
>JAJLSF010000414.1:0-32387 GCA_030567395.1 Citeromyces hawaiiensis
CCTGAGAAATAGTGTCTTCGACGCGTTTTTCCAGCAAAGTGCTCGATGCCAGTTTTGAGTAATCGAGTTGAAGGCCATCCAGCCTCTTGTGATTTTCGTCAGTCTCCTGAAACACAGGTATAATGAAATCGATTACAGGCTGGTTGTCACGACAAACAATACCAGCTCCACGAGTAAAACACTTGAGTAAAACATGGGGAGTGAGATTGCAATTAATCTTGGCCCAGTGGGAAAGATGAATCATCCCTTGAGGGTTTCCCCGAGAACCAATGTCAACTTTGACAAATTGAAAGAATTCGTTCACAGTGATCAAATTGATTCCTCTGAGTGCTTTGCGATAGATTCTCGAGTGCCCTTCAGTAGCTAGTCTCATGATTAAAATGCGCACTACTATTTCCCCTCTGTTGCCGGTTGATATTTCACCGTTCATCATAGACGTGTTGAAAAGATCGAGCACGTGAGCAAAGGTGTCGCCCTCAAGCGCCATATGAGCGGCATGTGCCAAAACTGGCTCTGACTGATAAATAACCTTTAGCAGTGTTCTACTGGGAGATATATACGAAGGGAGTGCCATGTTACTTGCTAACAGGGCGCTGGCTGTTTCCATGGTACCATGAAGGGGAATGGCGTGAAGGCACATCAGGGATGCCAATTTCCCCTCCACTGTGTCTTTAGAGCCAGCTAACTTGTGGTTGGCTTTTTTTACGACATCATAGTAATCGCTCTTCATAAGCGCATGCCACATGGGGCGACCCATTCTCAGAAGATTTTCCGGGCTGGATACCTCTTTAAGGGATACTTTTTGACCATCCTTAAAGATGTCAAAGGTATTAAAGCAATAGATAGGAGGGTTAACCCTCATATTCTTTAGCAGCCCATCAACGAATGATGTATCTTCTGACTCTGGACCTACAAAGTCTGTGACTCGGCTCGTGGTATCCACAAATAGGGTGAAAAGACCAGAATTTTTGATGGCGTATAAGGTTCTCCTCAAGTGTCTGAACAAGTCTCCATTCTCTTTCTGATTACTTCTGAGAACACGAGCTTCATCTATGACCAACAAAACTTTGAGTTTGTTATTGTCAACATTCTTTGACAGGAGTTGCATGAGCAGTTGGAAAACATTTGGTCCAGCTGGACGACCACCCTTCACCATACTCCCATTCAAAAAGCTTATTTTGCCATCTGCTTGTGCCTGCCACACTTTTTCCAGAATTCCCCCTTCGTCGCCCTCACTCTGTAACTTTTTGATGTAGTTGGCGAGATTTTCAATGGCCAGTAATAAACAATTTTTAAGGACATCATCACGACTATTAATATTTTGTGCCCTCAATTCTTCGAAAAATCTGGCAGACTTCTCTGTCTTTGGGGGATACCTATCTTCCTCACTCAGGTTGATATAGATCATTGGCACTCTTTTCGCCAGCTCCTTGACCAAACGGCTTTTGCCTGCAAAAGCCGTTTGGAGGAGGGCGGAATAAGGCAATGCAGCGTGGTCTCGCATGTATAGCTCGATGCGTGCTTGGACGTTGTCCACCATCTCGCCACGCCTGTATTCACTTTCAAAATGTTCTTTTTGCCTGTCCCCAGAAAGCGGTTCGTTGAACGGTGTCTCTTTAGCAGTGAAGAACTCCCTAATCACATGCAACTCATTTATATTACCATATTCATTCCCAAACTTTGTGGCTACCTCGCTGTTATTAGTCATGAGTGTTCGGATTAGATCGGCCCTTAAGATTGTCAGTGTTAGCATGATGTGAATGCTGTCCATCCCTTCCAAGTTTAATTTATCGATTCTTTTCAGGCACTGTGCTCGAGCAATATCGTCCATTTGGTTGACGTATTCTTTCTCTCTGGAATTGGGTCTGCTGCCTGTGATTCCCCCAGAAGAAGGTGCTTCCCTGGTGGAAGGTAAGTTTCTCATTGATTGGCTCACAGCAGGTTCATCTCTATGCTCCTCACCTAAGTTAACAGTTGAAAGAGATCTTCGCATGCGTTTAAACGTCCTTGTGAATGTGTTGTCCGAGGAACGGGAGCTCAATTCACAGAATAGAAAACAATACGTTGTTGTGCGCGCTGTGCATAGGGGTGCATGATGCATTGTTGCTCTATTGTGTGGGGATGAAATGTCTTGATGTACTCTTGATGAAGGTGTATCCAAAGTTGTGTGAACTTGTCTGAATTGTCTTTTTATCACAGTATGAAAATTATGTCTGGAACATCGTGTTGCAAATAAGCGCGGTCAAACTCTCCACTTTATACCCACCAAGTCGTCTGCTGCCAATTCCCCACCGAGCATGCGATGGGCATGCATGCGTCGTCTAGAACATAAATGAACTACCTAATCGCAAGTCGTACCTAAAATGAAGCTGAGCTAAGCAGTCTAGACTTCTATACAAGACATGCTTATAGTTGTTGCCGGATAACTTTATATCCAGGTACGACATAATAGGACGTAACATCACCCACAGGGGATTCGGGTTGATCAATATTGATGTACAGCCATTGGCCATGATAGACCTGGAGCGACCAATATTAGGTCTATATAACTCCTCGTGTAATCGTCTCTGCCTTACACGGTCTACTGCATATGCATGCATGTATATGCATATATAACATTTAGCAGTGGAGCATTATGTTGAGCTTGTGCATGAGTAATGACGAATGCTCAAGGGTCACTACTCGGGAAGATATGTTTTACATCCTTGGAAAGCTGGGCGTGTAGCCGCAGGACTTTCCCACCGACATTCCAGCGTGACTAACTGGATATTATGGTATAAAGCTATAGTTGTTAATAAAATCATTTATTACTTACGTTATTGTCGACATTTACACATCTGTTTGCACGCCGGACTATATAAGTAGCTTTTATATCCATTATTTTGAGTGAGTCCGAATATATCTTAGTAACCATAGTACCCGTTCTAAGAGGTCTCCTTCCCAGCCAGAAAATTGCTTCTTGGTTTCCTACAACCTTGGAAAATCTCCTTTGGTTTGGTTTGTATTGCATTTTGTTCGTTTCCTTCTCGTTTAAGTTCAATTGTATTAGTTCAAAAACCTCTCCAGGCAAGACTGATCATGGGTTGGGTCTTTTGTGTAACCCGAGCAGTCCAAACCCGATCAGAGAGTGATCAAACCTCAATTTCAGGAGATTAGCCTGCAATAAACCTACACAAACAACTCAGACTAATCCAAAGCAAGCTTCTGAGGGTAAGCGAAGACGGAAAGGGTTATATATATAGAAGTTTTTTGGTGATGGAGTAGGTGGTTTGTCTCGAATGTTTATGAAATTCAAGCTGCTGTTGTCAACCTTAACAATGAAATTGTACACTTTTTGCCTTTGACTTCGGGAGGATAGGGAAACCTTATTGCTGCTTGCCTATTGGCTCTATTCATGGACTAGTAGAAGCAGTTCGCAAGACGATTCAGTGATGTTGACTTTACTTATCATATGAGAAGGAGTCTCAATCCTGGAGTCCAATTTTTTGCTCATCCTGTGAACATGTTTCTCAAATGTTTGATTATCAACACTTTGATAGGACCTGTCCGGAGTTCTCAGGCCTCTCCAGATGCCTTTTGAGCAATAGAACACTTCTGAGGTTGCTTACAGGTAGTGAGCCTGTCTTGTCGGATTAATCTGGAAGATCTAATGGAATGGATGCACGCCACTTCTCACATACAGAGGGGAATATCTAGTGCAAAACTTCCCGCATGACTGGGAGAGTAAAGTGGCCAATATCATTGATTATCAGTTGACGAAAGTTCCCAGGTATTTTACTGATTATTGAAGAAAAAGTAGAAGTCCTTTCTCTTTTGCTTTATCGATGTCACAGCAGTATCAAGCAAGGGATGTATTTTCTCCAAATTTGCATGTCGTCTTCATGAGATATAGGAAGAAGGGGCAAAAGCCCATTCTCTTCAACCGAAGACGAGGCTTGTCGTCGTAAAAATGAAAGAGCTGCTCTATTGTCTAGTCGACTGTTAACGTACATCCTCTGTTTCTTGATCCATTGTCCCTTGAAAAATTGACAATAGTCCCTGTGCGTTCCGACTTTGCTCTCGGACCATCGTTCGTTTAGCTGTATTGTCAATCCAGAGTACGTCCGTTGACGGGTGGCTCGGTCTGAAGCTATGAGCATTGCCTGTCATGAAGCAGCAGCCACTCACAATTTAAATCAGCAGGACAGAACAATCAGAGCTAATGAAAGAAAGAGGAGCTGACTTGACGCCAAGAGATAATTGGGGACCTTGTTTAATCTGCTACATGATCGAAATTATTTGAAGACATTCCTCTTGATGCCTTTGTCGTAACCAGACATAATTGATATTCATATTTAATTTTGTACATTGACTCGATGTTGCGTATTAAAAGAAAAAAAAAATGTAAAATCTCATCAACGCTCAACACGGTATACAAACAATCAAATGATACACCTTTCTAGGTCCAGCTAAAGCTGCCAAAATTTTCATTGTTTGTATCAGGGAAGATACTCCCCTACTATTCAAATGCACCATTCTCTATTTTTCTAGACATAAGGATATTATTATGCCTCGGTCCGCATATGCAGCACCTGCATAAAGTCAGGAATAAGCGGACCCGCTTTTTCCGCGGTGTCGGGATGCGCGAATGATGAAAAACCACCCAACGCGTTTTACCACAGCACCATGGATCTTGTTAAAGAGTTGCCTGACTGGGTCCGAGTGAACCGCCCAAGTACTGAGACCCCATTTGGTGTGGAGTTGTGGCCGATTTTTAGCCATTTTTTCAAAAAATTCACGGGCTACTCAGCGGACGAGTTTGAGTTCATCCATGGTGAAACTCTCTTGGGCAACTTTCCTCACGCTGTTTCTATCATTTTTGCTTACTACGTTGTCATTTTCGGCGGACGTACTCTTTCGAACGCATTAGGATTACCAGCCATCAAGCTTAATTACTTGTTTCAGCTGCACAACTTGTTCTTGACATGCGCCTCGCTGGTTTTGCTCCTTTTGATCGTTGAGCAGCTAGTTCCTATGTTATACAACCATGGGGTACTATTTGCAATTTGTTCGTCTGAAGCGTTTACCCAGAAACTCGTTGTTCTGTACTACTTAAACTACCTCACAAAGTTTGCCGAGCTTTTCGATACCGTGTTTTTGGTGCTGAGAAAGAAAAAGTTACTTTTCCTCCACACATACCATCACGGTGCCACCGCCTTGCTGTGCTACACTCAACTGATGGGCCACACGTCTGTGGAATGGGTTCCGATCTCTTTGAATTTGGCAGTGCACGTGGTCATGTATTGGTACTACTTTTTGTCATCAAGAGGAGTTCGCGTTTGGTGGAAAGAATGGGTCACCAGATTTCAGATCATCCAATTTGTACTGGATCTTGGATTTGTCTATTTCGCAACGTATACTTTCTACGCTGAAAAGTACTTCCCATGGCTGCCTAACAAGGGATCTTGCTACGGTACGCAGGCGGCTGCTGCTTACGGGTACATGATCCTTACTTCGTATCTCGTTCTGTTTATCGCTTTCTACATAAACGTGTACATTAAAGGCGCTTCCAAAAAGGCCGCGGCCGCCAAGGCTGCCAAGGTCACTACCGCAAAGGAACCTATTCCAATCGGCGTTTCCTCCGGTACAAAGCAGGGCAAAGCTACCAAGAGAAAGGTGTAGGTGCGATATACGAGAAACCATTTCATATATATAAATAGGAGTCAAGAATATATATATATATATATATATATAGTATGACATTGTATGCGACTAAAAAGCGCGCGGCATAAACGTTTCAGCCGGTCCGAAGTTTCCGCAAACGGCGCAAACGTGGATCAAGCCGAACCACGTAAAATTTCACACTTGCAAAGACGCTTTATTTCTACTTTTATACTCTAAACTTCAAATCGTCTTTCTCAATCTTTCTCCTTGGTGTGGCACTCTTAGTACCCTGGATCAAAGTTTTTCCGAGAATTGACTAAGCGAGTGATGCAACTCCAGATAGTTTTCCCCATTAGGCAGGTGAGGTGCGTCATGCCAAGAGTTTGAGCAAATTCCACCAAATCACCATCTCACAGTCATTTCAGGCATTGCTGCAAAAGGAGGTGGCTTTGATGCACTTTTTGACATTAAAACGGTTGCCTTTTCCCCGCTCTCCTGTCAGAGAAGCGGGAGATCTTTTAGAATAGAAAAATTCAAATTCGCGAGACGCATCTCATATTTTCAGCCGCGCATCGGTGCTAAAGTTGAAAGTCCGAGAAGGTATAAGAAGCTAAGCCCCCGTCGTTTAAAGTGTAATGTCACAAATTCATCTACCCTCTGTGCACGATTTGCTGAATCCTCTGCAAACTAAAGGGTGGAATGAACAGTGTTGGGATGTTACCCCATCTCGCATTGATAGAATAAGTATTGCATCTCTCACTTCAGATCCGGAAAGTCCCCCTTCGAGAAGTCCAAGTTTTTCCGGATTGACCAAGGTGGAAAAACCAAAGAGAAGAAAGAGAGAATGTCCACAATGCCATAAATTCTTTAGCAATTTGGCTACGCATAAATCTACTCATCTCGCATCCGACCTGAAACCTCATGTTTGTTCCACGTGTTCCAGAGGGTTTGCCCGACCAAACGACTTGGTGAGGCATGAAAAGTCGCATTTGAAGGAAACGAATCAAACTGGATTTATTTGTCCCTTTCACTTAATGGACGATGTGTGTCACTCTACAGGGGTTTTCAGTCGTTGTGACACTTATAAAAATCATCTCCGCGCCCTGCACTTTCAATACCCGGTGGGCACTAAGAAAAGAGATAGAGGCTCTGTAGCAGGAAGATGCAAAAGCTGCGGAACCAACTTTGCCAACGTGGATGACTGGCTTTCAAACCACGTTGAAGCTCGCAAGTGCGATTTCTTCACCAGAACCACATAGATATTTATTATATAGGAAATCGGATTTTTTTCAGGGAGCTTTTTTTCAGTATTGACCTGTTCATTGAGCGATATCGTGCGCTTCTGCTCAACGTCGCGGTCCGAGATCCGAGATCCGAGATCCGCTTGCACCACTACACCATCTACAATGAAGACTTGGAAAGCACTTTCGCTTCTTCTGGCTTTGTTGTCTTATAAATCAGTACCATTGGCATATTTCTTCCGTTTCTATTTTTATGCCATTAGAAATTTGATCGTCCGGAAAAGGTTTTTCCGTAAGCCCACGAGATCAATCTTCCAGTCAACCACGCTGCACACATTCGTGTCTATTTTCGAATGTGACTTTTACTTACACAAGTCCAACTCTACTTACTTCTCCGAGTTGGACATTGCGAGAACAGATCTCATGACGACCGTTTTTCAAGAGTTGTTCTGGCACTATCAGGACAATAATCTTGGCAAAAAAGGGAAAGGGTCCATTCTCAATTGGCCCTTTGTTCCAGTTGCAACTGTATCAGCTACTTTTTTGAAGGAGCTAAAACCGTTTGAAAAGTACAGAGTTGAAAGCCGTATTTTTGCCTGGGACGAAAAATGGCTATTCGTATTGTCAAAATTTATCAGCGGTGAAAAGACTGCAACGCTTTGCATGACAAAATATGTTCTAAAATGTGGTAGAAAAACCATACCTCCGCGGGAGGCTATGGAGATTTGCAAACTGTATACGGTAGAGGCTGAAGAGATTAACAAGCAGAACTACCCTATGGTGCAGCATTACGTGGATCAAGGTGGAATAGATAGAGTAGAGTTTGGCAAGATATAGAGAGGTATATTTGTTCGTGTTTCAAGAGAGACCGTAGGGGAGTGACAAATGTGTCGGTGGAGTGCGATTTACTTCTAGACGTAATTAACTAAGCTGGGCACGTACTGTTTGACCATTTTGATGTTTTTTTTTTTTTTTTTCATTCTCAGTATAACCGAGTAGCTTATTGAATGCCGCTTAGGGCAAACTCAAGAATGCTGACGGTTTTCTCTGTATTACCCGACTTCACTTGTTTCTAGCACCCAGCTCGATCTTCAACAAGACTCAAGTCATAGATCTGACCTAAAGAATCATCAAGGTATCAACACAAAACCACTTCGGCATTGATCTAATCCCCAAAAACAGAAATCGAAACACACTATAGTCCTTTCCAAAAGTCATCCTTCTCAGCTTCTTTCAAAGTGATCGAGTCGGCAAAAGGCTCTTCACCAGGGCTCCAGAACCAAAGCCTTGGGATGTTCATCTCACGGCAGTACTGTATTACTTTTCCGTAGTTCAACCCAACCTGCGCGACACTATGAGAATCGTCACTTAGGCACATTCTTGCATTTTTAGCCACTAGTAGTTTTACAATATCTCTCTGAGGATACGGAGAGCTCCATCCTTTTCTTATAGCTGCGGAATTTAGTTCGAAAAATCCGCCGTAGGAATTGACAAAATCTATAGTATCTTGTATCAGTTCCCATACATCAGGCCAGACTTGACTTATATCATATGACTCAATTTCGATACCGCTTTCATCCACGTCACCAGACTCTAGAAATAGCCTGATGAGATCAAAATGAGCAACCACGTGCGGCTGCAATTTGCGAATCATGGTATTTTTGAGCTGGAAATATCTTAAAAACAAACCGTGATAGCCACCACACATTTCCCTGGCGGAATTCCACAGCTTTTTATCAAAATCAACCGGAACTCCATCCACGTGATGTACAGACCCCACTACGATATCAACTTTTTCCTTCATCTGGCACGCTTTCTCAAGGTGAAAATCGCCTAATCCACCTTCCGCTTCGAACCCAACAAGCAGTTTGGTCTTGCACGACTGATCAGAATTTACTTTCTCTTTAAGTCGAAAGGCATGTGCTATGTAAGATTCAAATATAGATTCTAGATCAGTCGGGGTGTAGTTTTTTTCCACTTCCTCTGGGTACAGAAACTCTGGCAAATAGCGAGGCATGTGCTCGGTGAGACAAAAGATGCTGAAATTGAGAGCGATCGCCTTTTCCACCATCGATTCTAGCGAACCAACCGCATGAGAAACATACTCACCGCTGTGAGAATGATGAGAGTGCATCAAGGGGGTGTGTGGGTGTAAAGTGTGATAAGGCAGATGTCTCGCTACGATACAAAACGATACAAGATTAACGATTACATAGCATAATTTTTTCATCCCTCAATTTTTCCGATGGGCCACCAGTCACTTTTTTCAACTTCTGATTCCCAACTGTCTACAATCAAAGGTAAGGGAAGAAGAAGAAGAAGCCCCGAGACTGTGCCCAACATGCAGATAAACAAATAACTGCTACTAAATACTCCGTAATTCTCTGTAGTTCTTATGCGTGCTCTGCTCTTCTATTGATAGAGTCATAAAGAGCCTGTCTCGATCGTAGGACAACACTCTAAAGACGAGTACTGACCACGCCATAAAAATACCAACGATACAGCGCAAAGTCTGGATGCTCGAGGTCAATTATAAGGGATGATGGGTCAGCAAGAACCAGGCACACAATGAAAATGCTAACAAAACTTGGCTTGGCATACCATGTCATAAGCACGATTCAATGGATTATACATCATACCAGGTCAGATTGGGTATTTCGAAGTCATTTCCTGCAAGTGGACGGTTAGATTCATTTGCAATGTCGCTATTAGCGTTTCCATTTCGATGATGATGAACCAAAGAGCCCAAATTTTGGATATTCTGGGATGAGCTCTCATGTTACATAATCATAGTAGGTATCGACGGAAGACTGCATCTGCTTTTTACGCGCGCCATTATCGGCAATCATCGACTCTTCAACTCAATCTGACAGATCTCTCTCAGAAAGCACCGACAGTGAGAGATGATAATTAAACAAGACCCAAAAATGATTTGTTCGGGAAATGCATCCAGTAATCACGGCGCAATCCATTTGGCAAATAAAGCAGCATCCCAACCGGCAGAATAAACTGATACCACGGTCAAGTCGTCTAACATCAAGTGCGACTCTTTACTCAACCTTGAACGATGCAGACTCATGCTGGAAATCTCGGGGATCCAGCCGCCTGATAAACTCTACATAGTCATTAATATACTCATGCGCAAACACATAGCTATCGGAACCTTCGATCAAGACGTCTTCGTCTTTCACGGCCAGCTTGAACCCAGGTATTTTGTCTATACAATACAACAGAATGAAGGAAACACCGGTGGAATAGCAAACCACCACTATGGATCCTACAATCTGATAGCCGAGCTGAACGTAGTTCTGGTTCAGCCATCCGCCTTTTATAGTCTCGCCTCCTAAAAGTGCAATGTCCTTATCGGCAAAGATACCAACCAAGAGATCTCCAAGAACTCCACCTATGGCATGTACAGCGAAAATATCAAGAGGATCATCTACACGAAGCCAAAACTTGACTCTGGTTCCCAGATTGCAAGCCACGCCTCCCAGACCTCCAAAGATGAACGAAGCCCAGAACGGAACGTAGCCTGCTGCTGGTGTGATACACACCAGCCCCGCCACGCACCCGGAGCAAAACCCGATGACGGAGAAATCTCCGCCTGAGACAATATAATCGATGGCGGACCACGAAATGGAAGCCATGCACATTGATGTCAGAGAGTTGATAGTTACAAGAAAGGTTCTAAAAGATACAACCAAGGTACATCCAGCGTTGAATCCCAGCCACCCAACTGCCAAAAATGCGGTTCCCAATACTATAAAACCAGAGTTGGAGTTTCGATAGTGAGATACAACTCTTTCTGCTCTATGTCCTAACAAATAAGAATACGCCAGGGAAGTGCATCCTGCAACTATATGTATAGGAGATCCCCCTGCGAAATCCAAAATCTTCAAATCTCTATGCATCCAGCCTTGTTTGTTCCACTCCCAGTATACGACCGGGTAGTAAATCAAAAGGGACCAAGGGAGCGCAAATGCAATGAGAGATTTCACTCTTCCTCTCTCGATGATGCACGCAAACGTAAGAGCTGCTGTGAAGCAAGATAAAAGTCCCTCAAATGCTACGTGGGACATCCTCGGCAGATCTGTCCCTTCTGTCCCGGTTGTTCTTGCACTTTCATAAAACCCTTGCTCCAGATTGCGCAAACCGACAAAGTAAAAGTTTCCCAGGTACCGCGTCTTGGCATTCGGCGAATAGCATAAAGAGTAGCCGACAACTAACCACAGAATGAATATCGGGGGAAAAATCAGCAGGTGCAAAGAAAGCTGTGTGAGGGCACTGCCGCGTTGAGTAAGACCGGAATAAAAAAGAGCACATCCGATGATCATCAGGAAAACAAGCCCCGAACACACAAATTGAAATAAACCGTTCAAAGCCTGAAGAGCGTCCATGTTCAAGGGTGCATCAGGTTTTTTGATGGTGTGAGGATAAGTTTCTTTTTATCAACGGGGCTTCTGCGACGAAGGTTAAGCAAAGGACATGAATGGTGTACGGATTGTAACGCCTAGAAATGGGACCTTGATCACGTCATACCCCTAACTTTATTACTTTCTTTCGTCTTGTGTTTTGAGCTTTGTTTTTTAAAGCACCCATTTCGTCTTCCTCGGGGCAAACTCAAACAGAGTCTGTCTCATCTGTAATTCAAGACATTATGATGCTCCGTCGAAACTTTCACAGATTCATAGCTAAGTAGTTTTGAGCCGAACAGAAAACTGCTTATATGGCTTTATATAATGAAATATAATAGGCACTAGTATTTTTACCTAACGTAAATTCGAGATATATGCGCCATTCAAAGCTCCTTGGCTTGAGTGAGAAGAAGCACCAAGGCGGTGGAAGAAGGTAACTGTATTATCATAATCGCCATAGCCAAAGCCAACAAGAAACCCAACAATACCATCCAATCGTATGAGTCCAGATTTTGCAGCAGCCAGTTCATCGAAGTCTTCCTAAGTGAGGCTCTGCAAGAGTAAAGTCCCTTTATAAAGGGGGAGGTGTCTGCAACGAAAAACTTGACTTCCATACACAGCCCCTGGTGGTATCAAATTTCACTGTTTGATTTGAGCCAGTGAGCCATTAACGCCTTCAGAATGTCCGAGGGTTGCCCCGTGTCAAAGAATATTGGTGCGTTCTGAGAAAAAGAAGGCGGCAGATTTATACTACATAGTCGAAATAACGACATTGAAAGCTGAGATCGAATCATCAATAAGAACGGAGATAAAGATGCGGTGCAAACGAGCTTGGCTAGTCCTTTAACATTTTTGCATGCAATAATACACAACTCTGACACCATATATATAGCCACATATATATCATGGGACTTTTGGATCTTCCTCAACAGCTAGCCTTCTATAGGGCATATCACTGTACGTAACAATTTGCACATAATCTAACGGAAGCAAACACTCTCAATGTTGTGATTCATGCTATCTTTGTTCCCTTAATATTGTTTTCTTCTGTTGGGTTTCTGTCCTACGTGAGCATAATTCCGCTTCTCCCGCAAACGCTGCAAAATCAACTGGCACATCACGAATTGTTTCATGACTATTTAAATGTCGGTTCTCTCATGGTGACGGCTTTTGGTGCCTATTACATGATGCTGGATTATGTGGGACTCATCGTGGCGCCCCTATTAGTGGCTGCTTCTCTCTGCATCAAGCATCTGTACAAAGTGTATGAGGCCGGTTCCATCATCAAAGTCTCGCTTGGTATTTTCGTCGTTTCCTGGCTTTGGCAGTTTTTGGGCCACGGTGTTTTCGAAAAGAGAGCTCCAGCATTACTGGATAATCTGGTTCAGGCACTCGTTCTTGCGCCCTATTTTATTGTATTCGAGTGGCTTTTTCTGTTTGGATTCCGCAAGGATCTAAAGAGAAATATGGATGAGAGAGCTGGTGCTCTTATAGCCGAGTTTAGAAAGAGTAAACAGTCGTGACCTTGTCCGGCTGGTGTTTTTATTTGAAATGATTGATGTTTTTAGCGATGGTTAACTCACTGTTTCGGAATGATTCACATATTGAAAGTGAACCATGTGAAATATTGTTTCCCAAAGATAGGCGCTTGTTTGCCCAGCATCAGCCTGTTCGATTTCTTATTGTGAATGCTATTCGATCTAGTAGACTTTGAGTCATTTGTATGTTGAGATCGATGACAGCACGGCGGTTGATTGATTAATTAGGCCGACATTTTCGAGACAGTGTTCTACGAGCTATAAGCCCGCTCATAATGAATATAACCGTAGAAACATACTCATCTCCGGATAGCACAAGTAGGATCAATACGGCAGCTCGTGTGCTTCTGCGTTTGAGTTAAGAGAGCCTTGTCAAATTAAGTTAACGAAGACGCTTTTTCTCACCCGCTTAAAGATTCCGCTGTGAAAACCGTATCCCTCATAAAGCTTTTGAGTGATTACAGTAACCGGCCCAAAAAAGGTTCGAGCGAGGTTGTCCACTTAGGCAATTACGCAAAATATCAATGGTTTATAAACAGCTCTCACCCCTACACCACATATGAACAATCACCTTCTACGGATTATCGCCGAAGAGCAGGAGCGAAGTTTGTCGCAGCATGATGGGATTCGTCTTGTTGGGATCGACCTGAAGTTTTTTCCAGCAGAGGCGATTGAGCTAATAAAAGATTCTACACAAAGACTCTCGCTGCAGAGGAATTTGCTCACTACGCTTCCTGCTAGCTTTCGGATGATGGCAAACCTAAAGTACTTGGATTTACATCAAAACCGGCTAAAATCGGTACCGGAAGCACTTTGTCACCTTCCAAGCTTAGAAATCTTAGACCTAAGCGGGAACTCTATAGATCAACTGCCAAAAGCTCTAGGGTCGCTCAAAGAACTCAGGGTTTTATCTTTAAAGTCAAATAACTTTCAGTATCTCTCTCCGCAAATATCAGAAATGAGCAGTCTTCGAATCTTGGAGGTTTCTGAGAACCCTCTCATTATGCCCACTGTAAGTCTGATCAACCAAATACAAACGCAAAATGAGCGTGGTTGGATTGACGAACTGAAAGCATATCTTGTGAAGGAAAGCACAGTTCTTGAGGCTAAGTTAAATGGTACAAAAGAAGAAGAATTCACCAATATTAGCCCACTTCAAGCTCGCGCAAGAAGTAATAGCGAGAATTTTGTCTCTACACGTGCTTCAAAGAGAATGGGCTTTATCATGAAAAGAGCTATAGAAACCGAGCCTTCGTCATCCACGATAAGTGAAGCCCCCGAATTCGAAACACACAGCAACGGAACAACGAATGAGAAGTTCCATCGGCATAGCTCAGCTGGAGGGATCAAGCTTATGACGATTGCTCGCAAAATGCTATTTGTCATTTCAGAGATCCACTCTTTGATCAAGCGACTCAACGAGTCCTGCCCAGATAAGAATCTGGCTCACAAAATGGTGTCGTTTCTCTATAGTTGTAAAGCAAATGTGGACGTGTTGGTTGATGCTCTTGCGCAGGAGGAAAAAGGGCTTAAGCCCGCCACCACAATCATTTCCTCTATCAACTCAGCTGTCTTTTCTTTCAAAAGCGTTCTCAACTTTTTGAAGGAAAACATATACTTTTATTTGCAAGACTCGAATACTTTTCTAGTGAGAAGTCTATACACGTGTATCTTTGGATCATTTTGCGAGCTTTTCAATTGCGCCAAAGTATTACATCCAGCACTCAAACCAAGACAGTCAATGATGAATACGCATAATAGATCCGCTCCTCCCCCTCCTCTGCGACTCGATACATCTCTCACTATTCAACCGGACCAGACAGATGGAGATGCCCCGCTGTTTGAATGTATTTCCAATGCCACAATGTGTGCTCAAACGGTATTTTCTCAACTAACTACGGCGATTTCCAAATCGGCAATGGCTTCAGCACAATCTTCTGAAAACCGTACCATAAATCCTGCTGTTGCAGCCAAGGCTCGTGAACTCACTTCCTGCTGCGTCTCGGCGATGGAGATCACAAAAAGACTAAAAATTAGGCTACACACCATAAAGGGGGAAGACTCACTCATTGAAAGGCGAAGGTTTTGGGAAGATATAAACTCGTTTCTTCGTGCCATCATCAATATCTTGGCCACTTCAAAATCTGCAATGGGAGATTTGCCCACTTTGAACGAAGTGCGAGCCTCTATGGCCACTTTGACGAAAGCCACTAAAGATGTCACGCTCAGGTTGGAAGTTTCATCTTTCAAGCACATGGCTAATGACATACCACCCCTTTCCAGTACTACAGCATTCAACAATCATCCTCCTCCGCTATCGGCGTTTCCATCCGTCACCAATATGGCAACCCTTCCTCATCACACTCCGGTTTCTGTGACCACCCCGCTTCTGGCATCTTTGGGGCCGGCAGCACAGGCCGTTCTTCCCAGCGCAGGGCTGCCTTCCCCCTATTCAAATGTGAATCCTTTTGATAATCTGGTTGATAAGGGGTGATGACGAAACAGCGTACATAATACGCCAAGTGATGTACCTGTGTCTTTTTGGGTGCCCTTTCCAAAGTCATAGAGTGCTGCACGTGACCTCAAGCTCAGCAGCACTTGTATTGAAAGAGGCCATCGGATTTTTGATGATTATGATTGCTCATAAATTGAGCAGTCGTTTTTCATAGAGAAGAGTGACAAAATTTCGAAAGTGTTACTCAGTTGTCATCCAGATAGCCTCAGCTGAACGCACGTACTCACAGCCACAAAATCACAGAGATGCAGCCGTTAAAGCGTCATCTGTCAGAAACTCAACGTTCGCTATTCTAAGTCTGAAAATTGATTTGATCTCACCTGAGATGTGGCGGGGCTTTATCTTAAAGACTAATGGCGATTTATCTTCTGAATGCTCGGCATTATAGGCTGTACGAACTTGTTTTTTTGCGCTCTGGGCGTGTAGATTATTCAGAGAAGGAGGCATCACTGACTAATGTTTGATCGGCATATATGATCACCTAACATAAAACAACAGTTAGTATCTTCAATTATCAGGGCTAGTATGGCAGCCACTTCTGTACAATCGGCGCTTTAAAAGCGTTAAGTGTATAGTTCAATCTGGTAGTGTCCACAGACGATATGCGGCTTTCCTTACAGTATGGAATAAGGCCATCATCTCCAACTGGCTCTCACATCAAGAGGTGCAAACGCAGTGGGGGAAGAGAAACGGTCGTTTACTACCAGGCACATTGGAAAAGCTACACATTACTCTACTAAGATGTCTTTATGCAAAGTATAACGAAATCGCGATGCGTCTCAACGTAGCGGACAAACCGTTCCGTTCGTAAAGAACGAAATGTGTAGCCTATGTTTGGAGGAAAAGGAAACCCACATCTTCGAAGGATCACACAGCAAATATGGAAAACAATTTCGAAGGACAAAGCAAGGGAAATAACAAGAGCTAGAACTACCGATATCTCTCACATGGACATAGACTCTATGTTCATGACCTCTTTCTATATGTGGTGCATTATCTGAGAACAAAATGACGATATGCGAACGAGATTCCAGAAAGTTTAACGGAGAGTCAATGGATAGAGGCAGGAAGTAAGGCCATGCTTCCAATCCGGACATATCTAAGAAAGGTCAAACAGTAACAGTAAACTTAACATTAAACTGAAGGGCCAGTCTCTACAGGAGAGAAAATGAAAGTTCTCAAAGAATAGAAATGACAAAAGGTGAACAGAACATAAAAGTGGGTTAACTTATATATATATATATATAAGATTCTTTGTCGTCCGGGTGCGATTTCGATTTTCGGAGCAATCAGCTATTCTGACAGATTCAGCTCAAAAGACGGTCATTACATCAATGGTATTATTACTGACGGCCTTTGGTCATATACCTGGTGAACTCATTCGAAGCGAAAATAATATGTGAGCTCGTCGAGTCAAATTAGTTATGAAGATTAGGGGAGACAGACATAAGAGTGCACATTACACCATTTTCTTGTATATACAGCTTCAGTCGTTAAACGCGCCCTTTATAAACGTTGGTCTCCGATGCCTAGTCGGCATGGGCTCAAATCCACCATATATATATATATATATATCACCCGGAGAAACCGAACAATGTCTGGATTCCTTGATCCCAAGCTAGCACCGATACAGATATGGATGGGGGAGCTGGAACCATGGTGGGATGAAAATGGTATTCGGCAGATATGGAATAACGCTTTAGGTGGCGATTCGTCTGCATACATACCATCTATCAAAGTGATAAAAGATCGAACTGCTATGACGAGTGCCATACAAAACTCTGGATACTGTTTCCTCAATGTCAAAGATTCGAGCTGTGCCGCAAGAATAGTCTCCTTTAATGGTAGTGCTATACCGTCGCAGCCAAACAAAGTTTTCCGTCTCAACTGGGCTTCGTCTTTACAAGGGAATGTCGCACCCAAAGCATTTGCATCGCAGGACTATTCTCTATTCATAGGAGATGTAGCTAATGACTTGACAGAAAGTGCTCTTTTACAGTTCTTCCAAAAACAGTTCCCGTCTTGTTTTAGTGCTCGTATAATGACAGATCCAGCTACTGGATACTCCAAAGGGTACGGGTTTGTAAAATTTACAAGAGAACAAGAGGCTAATGCTGCTTTGGTTCAAACACAAGGTGCTATGCTCAATGGGAGACCAATACGAGTTTCTACCGCCAGTAAATCGGCAAATTCAGCTACTCCTGCTAAACCGGCGGCACAGCCAAAGGTGACGGTCCCTCCACAGCAGGCGTCTCCAGCATTAAAT
Organism: Citeromyces hawaiiensis; assembly: GCA_030567395.1. NCBI lineage: Eukaryota > Fungi > Ascomycota > Pichiomycetes > Pichiales > Pichiaceae > Citeromyces > Citeromyces hawaiiensis. Next base: position 17,619 of record JAJLSF010000414.1, read on the forward strand.
CAATTTTCGGATCCTAACAATACAACGCTCTTTATAGGAGGACTGAGCCCGTATGTGACAGAGCAAGAACTTCGAGTGCTTTTCGAGAATTTCGGCAAAATTGTATATGTAAAGATACCGTCAGGTAAGAATTGTGGGTTTGTTCAGTATGTCAGTCGTCGAGATGCTGAACAAGCCCTAATACAGATGCAAGGTTATCCCTTGGGGCATTCACGATTTAGGATAAGCTGGGGGGAAAGAGCTGCGCAGCGAGCGGTTTATGAAAAGCAAAAAATGGCTGCCATGGAGGAGCTAGAATTTGTAGATATTGTTTCCATTCCAAATGAGGCCGTTCTGAATGACTTGTATTTGGAATCGAAACGACTGCAAAACGGTCAGCTAGATTTGCATTGATGTTGAGAAGGAGTGGGAGAGCTAGTTTGTGAACGATGCTCTAAAATGTGTGGGTGTCCTATATAGTGGAAAGTGCATTGATGGAGTGAAACTAATGGAGAGGTTGAAGCTTAGCCTAATGGTGTAACTGAAAAATGCAGGTACACTGTCGCGTATGCATTACAGACTACTCGAGTTGCATACATTATAGACTGTCAGTAGATGCCCCCCTCAAACATGCACCCCAAAAAAGGTGAGTTAGTGTTTCAATCACGCATCTCTAAGTATTCATCGGAGCACTAGACCTTGAATGGTCGATATCGTGATTGCCTCTTCAGTCCTTTGAAAGAAAGTCGTAGTCTGTCCGTCTTTACGGCGAAAAGTTTGCTTTCATCCGCTTGTATCCAGTGGTGTTTTCTAAGAGTTTAAGTGAGAGAATGAACGATCATCCTGACTTCAAAGAGCCTCTCAATCGCAGCCTCTTTCACACTAGACGGAGAGCAGCAAATCTTGTGTTCATATTCCGCATTCACATCACATTAGCCAAGCAGTTCTGTTGCCTTCCAAGGGAGATGCAAAGAGGAGCCGAAATGTGTGACTCGACCAAGACCGCCTCTACGAAATGGCTTATTATAGGACCGCTTGAACTGCTGTGATTTTGAAAATTTGTAGGATGGGGATGCTATATCCACCACAGAAGCAGCAGCACTGCCCCCTTTGAGGGATAACGGATTGCTTCCCCTCCTTGACTTCTCCGCACTTCAAATATCACCTGTCTCTTCCCAAGAGTCCATGAACTCCATACCTGGTCAGATAGGAATAAGCTCCATCACACAAGCAATCGAGCGAGAATGCGAGAATATCAAGGAGTAGGAAATATATATGATGACGATACAGATATTGACATCTCAGAAGGTGAATTTCAAACCCCCGGCTCGGAAGAACGAAGGGGATCTCTCTCTTTCCCTGAACTTATTTGAAAATGATTAAAATCATGACATTGAATGTTCACCGATTGTTGAACCCCGAAAAACACTTTACATTGCTACCAATAATCTGTCTACACCAAGCCTACGACGTTACTTTCCTACAGGAGAGCGACATCGACAGCTTGGACACACTAAACACGCTACAAAACCAATTACATTACCACGGATACCGGAAAGAAATAAACTGCTTCTGAAATACGTATATATCACACTCGAGCTGTCTAAGGCATTTTCAAGTTTGCACGCCTTGATTTTGGATTTGCAAGATGTTTTGGTGTAAGTCTACGTCTTTAACCGCAGTCAATTTGTATTTGCGAGGATGTGTGAGCTAGAAGCTCTAACGTGGTGCGCGAGAATGACCGTTGCTGGTAAAGCAGGTATCACTAAGGCATATTCAGTCTCACTCAAAGGATATACCGCTATTTACACTTTAACGTGCATGAACGTGCATAAGTTCATGCACTGATGACGGAATGGCTTCATTCAGAACGTCTGTTCTAACAGTTGCAGATTATTCTCCCATGGGTTGATACCGTCACCACTCGATAACTCCTGTTTCCAGTCCATCCTAGGGTATTCAATGAATCGAGAGTCAAAAAAGGTTTCGGGAAGGACAGGAACCAAGAAATCATTCTCTGTCTTTTTTGTCGGATGCTTCCTGCGTCCTCAAATCTTTATAACACCTCTGTGGTGGCCGATAATTCAATAGAAATAATATCAGCCGTACACGCATCCTCTGTAGATGGCTGCCATCTTGGACTGTATTACACGGATTTGAAGCATTCCAGCCTCGCAGTGTTTGAGTATTTATACAGCAGTCTGCCGAACAAAGACTTTCGACAATTGCCAGCTCTTGCTGTCTTGTACTTGTCTCTGTCGCTCTGGGATTCTCGAAAGGGTATTCAAGCGCTCTCAAACCTTAGAAGCACACACACCATCGAGATGCGCATGTGGAGTGAAGAGAAACTAGTCACTGATCAAAATCCGTCAAAAGCCATACATGAGACTTGTCTCGTAATCATTTTGATGAATACGCATTGGGCTCAAAGGCGGGAGCAGAAGTCAGTTCACTTTTCAACAGATTGCATTGCGTGGCGAAAAGGAAAGAACAAGTGTCTCAGTCAACTTTCCATCACATTATAAGCCTCCTTCTTCATCAACCCTTCATAATCGATTTCTCGAGCATTCAACACTTGCACCAGCACCGTCCGGTATGGCCAAAGCTCGACTTGAGTTTCTCGCCCTATGATTGAAAACTTGTCAGACTAAAGGGTAATTGAAAGCGGGTGTAAATCTTTTATCAGCTTTTCTCGATGTGTGTCCTAGCACTTCACTATAAGTTGTTAAACAACTTGATCGTCCCGAATTACCTTCTTTCTCTGTCTCTATGTTGTAGTTCGGGGATCTGGGAGCCTCGGTTGGGGCATCAATACCAGGTTGAGCAACTCGGGCTGGCTGATTCATTCTCAGTCTTGATTGTTCTCTAAGAATGTCCAGTAATCGATAGGAACGTCCACTTATGTTTGACAAGGTGAGGCTTTTATTCTACCTAAAGCTGCTACATAGTTGAGGTTTGTGGCCTCTTTTAGTTACCGATTGATGTGGGGAAACACATGTGATGTGACATATCATGAGTGACTTATCGGCATGCCAGATGACCTTCCCCGCAAGTCATGCCTGCTTGCTTAGTCATGATTTACTTTTCTTATTCAGAAAAGGCATGACCAACATTTTTTTTTCCAAAGTTATATCACATTGTTTTCCCGGATTATGGCTGATAATCCGACATCATAAAGCACGGAAACCTCTCCTTTTATACCTGCCATGTCTGACAGCTGCCATTTCCTCCTTACCCAACAAATGCTAATGTCTAGAGCTCAACAGAGTCTATCTTGCATAGATCACCGTCACATTATTCCTGATAATGCACGTTGCCTCTTATTACGCAGATCTTTGTCTGCCTTGCTCAGATAGCAAGCATGAAGTTTTATTCACTTTCCCTAGTGGGAGATCTCTGTGGTACAACACTACCAATAATAACTCGAGCATTACCTCGATATACAATATCACCCGCAGGAGATTCGGGTTACCAACTGCAACCTCAGGCCCTTCGGCCTCTGGGGCGGTCATGTTGCGACCCTTACCCCTTCGCAATATCCCTTGTAGGATTTCTATGCGGTCTACTGCAGCACGCAATGCATCCTGCAGTGGAGCAGATTAATTGATGGCAAAACAGGAGAACCGATAGATGCTCAGATCGGCTCTCTCTCATAACGTAGCTTGCGCTTCCTTTATATATGGAAACAGGCGTCGTGCCTCATGAATCCGAATCACTTTGTTGGACCCCAGACTGGCTTTACGGTATAAATCTGTTTAGTTAGTTGTATAGTAATACTCACTCTCCAACAAAACTAATTCCATGTGGAAATTCCTATCGATACGAAGCACACATAATGGAGTATGAGCACTACAGGAACTCTATTTAGGTTCACTCTGCCTCCACTAATTCGCTCAGTTCCTGTAGCTTTGGTTTGAAGCGGAACAATGCGATGTCGTGGGAAGAGCAAACAATTCTTAACTATTCAGTCGTTGAAAGAAATTATCCAGAATTATAACTAGCTAAAGTACTATCTACATATCCAGCATTAGCATCAATAATTTCCCCATATTAAAAGAAAAGAAAAAGCCGCTCCCATTAAATCGGAATAAATAATAAACTAAATAAATAATCATCTCTCTTGACTCTCTCACTTGTCAGCACGAGCAGCGTAAAGATGCTTGTCATGATCACCTCTAGCACCAAGATCTACAGCCAACCCCTCATAAGGATAACTTCTTGGCATTGCCGGTCTTTCGGGATAAAGGTCTCCGTAGTAAATGCCTGCGCTAAACAAACCAATTGAGCCGAAAAACGTGAAAAACCATCTTAATGCAGTCTTATCGTCAACGGTGTTAATGTGGTCGGGTGCCCATACTGAAAGCAAATCGTGGTGTGGATGCAGCGGCTCCCCAAAATTGCGTAGATTCTGCTGATCGTCGTACTTCAAATATGGATTCCGTTGCTGAAGGTTTACAGGTGCCACATCCGGATAATCCGGATAGTGCGTTTCTGGTGGCAAGAACGGTGGCAAATTGCTCTTGAACCGTTTCAAACTAGGAATCCGTCTCATTGTGCTTCTCCCCCACATTTAATTTTTTTTTATGTGCGGAGATCTTTCTGTTCGAGTCGCGGAGTGATGAAATTGGTTTTTTTTTTCTTCTTTCTTTTTGAAACTCTTTATTCAAATTATGTGAAGAGAAAAACCCCACCGAAAGCGATTGAGATACGCCTCTAAAATATGAGTTTTACGAACCCTGAAAGCTAGATCTTTCATCCAGTCGAGTCGTTCAAGAAAGTATCGAACACCTCACATATACTCTTGTTAGCCTTATAACAATCGTTGTCCTGATTCTGTTGTGGGAGTCATTCTGCAATTATTTCAATCGTTGCCAACATCGACGAGAAAACGAGCTCCCTATAATATGCCGAGACACGTTTTCATTTTGCCTGTCGCAAGCGCACTGGGAAGTAATTCGGGCGTATCATAGGCTGGGACATATCACTTTGTGACTCACCATATACACCTAGAATATCATCATTGATGATATAAGGGTGAAAAGAATGAAGGAGATGAAAAGATCGTTCCCATTGGCTCTTGTTCAAAGGTCTATAGAATCCCCCCCCTCCTCTGGTGTCCATTTTTCTGCAAGTGAGTTTTCCCCGTAGTAATCACCAGATCAAAAAGATCTAGACGGCACAAGATGGCTGTTTTTTGGATTGCAATCTTGGTGAGTTCTATTCCCCCGCATACATCGTTTCACTAAATCCTCTCTTGGAAGACGCTTTTGCCTTTCTCGACATTCTCTCGTCTCGGGCTTCCATAAGCCATACTCCCCCAGTGAGCTACTTCCATTTATTGCTCACCTGTGATATTTCAAAATCCTCATCACCCTATCCTTGCCACGACGCTTCTTACATCTTGTGGCTAAGATCCATTGGCAGGTATTAGCTCAAATTTCTTAAAGACCGCCGTGAAAGTGATGTATGAGCACGAAACAATTCGTTTAAGAATTTGTTTTTAGGAAAGTATATATCGGCCGGGGTCTGTCACATTCTCACGTAATCAAAACTATTCTGGATTACAGCTCTACTGCACGGAAATTCGCATTTTCTGGTAGTGTCTCACACGGATATCCACCATTTGGTCCATAAAATGCTCCTAAGCAAATGGGTTTATTCCAAGAATCAAGGCAAGTGATAGGTAGGTGGTTTTCACCGGATGAGAGGTTATTTTGCCTAACAGGATGCAAACATAAAAAAGACGCCACCAGCTTTGGGAGTTTCACCATTGCCCATTTGTTTCAAGTCTCATATAGATGCAGCCGACTCGTGTAGCCGGACTCGGTGTGGACCATCGTCCAAATACTACTTGACTATATTGATCCAAAACAACTCAGAATCAGAGTCTGCAAGACTAACCACTCGGACCTTTCCTGCCTAACCATCTGAGCTCATAACAAATTAGCCCACGCTGACATTTCATTAAAAGCATCAAAGAAATCACCAGAATCGATCTGGGGGTGATAAAATTGATTACCGCACAACCTTGACAGTGGCGTGTCAATAACGCCAGAAATTTACCAAAAGACAGATTTGAGATAAATCGCAAAATCTTATTTGAACAGGACCAAAACGAGGTCAAAACAACCGGTTGAAAAAGGCTTTCAAACAAGAATCACTCTATCAGCTGAGGCGTGTTTTTAAAAGCGAAATCCGTTAAAATTTCATCTGGAATTGCCACCTCGATACAACACCATGACCCGATCGTTGCGCCATAAACGAGGAACTAGAGTCAAAATCGAGTCCCTGGATGATGGCCAAAGTGAAGCAGAACAGCCGGAACCAAAGAGACTGAAATGTGAGCAATATACAAACCCTTTAATTTTCAAAGGACGCAAGGTTGATGTTTTGCCCGTGGATCCATACCTGGGTAAAGAGAGACAGGCAAGAGAGCTCAAGATGAACCTTGCTCGGTTGTGTATGGATCAGGAGAGGCTGATTGATGAACTATTCTACCTAACTAACTTCACCAGCTTGATATCGTACAACGAGAAAAATATCAACAGAGAATCAGAAAACTATAAAAGCTTTGCCGAACAAAATGGGCTGTGGGAATCCAACAACTCAAAAAGGCAGTCGCGACGCGGAGTGGTGGATCATCCGCTCAAGTCGGAGATTGAGGGCATGACAGTAAAGGAAGTGCCCATAAAGGAAGAGGAAAAGATAAGGGAAATCAAAAGCGAGGAGGAGCAGGTTGAAGAATTTTCTCAAGAGGAAAATCCGTCCGACAACAATTACACTTTTGACAGTGAGCTAGAGATGGATTTGGTGAAATTGGAGAGATTTCCTGAAAAGTTTAAAATCAATTTTCATCCACCGCGGCAGCAACAGCTTGACGTGGGACACCTGACACGTCCTAATTTTGCCAATCTACGGTTTTTCTTGCAGTCTTTTTGGGCTTTGGACGAAGACTACAACCAGGAGGAGTATGCTGAGCATTTAAAACAACAAAAACTTTTGGTTGAGCGTATTAAAAATGGACTGGAGAACGGGACCCTTCGAATTGACTACAAGGAAAATTTGGATAAAGGTTTTAATGGGAAAGAACCCACGATGATCAAGCTGAATGCGAGGATGTCGAGATTTAAGGACCCGGTGCGATATCACAATTTGCCCACTCATCAGGACCATTTGATAACGCAGGGTGTCATTTCTGCTCGTAAAATTCACGAGCTTCGTAAGGATAAGCTTCAAAAGACGCGCAAGATTGCGCAGATGGTGGAGTCGTATTTCAAGAGAAAGTATTCGTCTAAAGAGCGCGTTGCTAAGGATCAGCAGGCCAAGATCCAGAGGCTAGCACGCGATACGGCACGAATGGTGAAGAAGAAATGGCAGCAGGCTGAAAAAGCGTTTAGTATTCTTGAAGAACGCAAAAGGGAAAGAGAACGTGCTATCAAGAGTAAGCAGCATCTTTCCGAGATTCTAGAACACTCTACGCAGTTATTGGAAAAGCAGCGTCGTGCCAGTGAAAGCAGTGCTAGCGATAGTAATTTAAGCAGCGATGAAAGCGACAGCGATGACGAAGATGATGACGACAATGATCTGAGTATTGCTGAGTTGAAAAAGAAATACGGCACTGAAACTTCTCGGGATACTCAACGAGAAGCGGAGAAAAAACAAGAAGTGGCGCCCCTCAAAGAGATTGAAACCCCTTCACTTTTACGCGGGACGCTCCGTATATACCAGCAGCAAGGTTTGAACTGGCTAGCCTCGTTGTATAACAACGGCACGAATGGTATTCTTGCTGACGAAATGGGGCTGGGGAAAACCATCCAAACGATAGCACTTTTGTCGTATTTGGCTTGTGAGAAACACGTGTGGGGGCCGCACCTGATCATTGTCCCCACATCTGTGATGCTGAACTGGGAGATGGAGTTTAAGCGATTTGCGCCTGGTTTCAAAGTACTCACTTATTATGGTAACCCGCAACAACGGAAAGAGAAGAGAAAGGGATGGAATAAACCCGATACGTTCCATGTTTGCATAACGTCGTACCAGCTCGTTTTACACGATCACTCGACTTTTAGAAGAAAAAAATGGAAGTATATGATTTTGGACGAGGCTCACAATATCAAAAACTTCAGGTCTCAGAGATGGCAGGCATTGCTTAATTTCAACACGGAAAACCGGCTGTTGCTCACAGGTACTCCATTGCAAAATAACATTATGGAGCTTTGGTCGCTTTTATACTTTCTCATGCCTTCGACTCGTCCCGAGGGTTTTGCTAACTTGATGGATTTTCAAAATTGGTTTGGAAAACCGGTTGACAAAGCGATTGAGGCGGGTGGAGATGCAGAGACTCGCAAGACGGTGGCCAAACTTCACCAGGTACTTCGGCCGTACTTGCTAAGACGACTTAAATCGGAAGTGGAGAAGCAGATGCCCTTAAAGTATGAGCACATTGTGAGCTGCCGACTTTCAAAAAGGCAACGGTTCTTGTATGACGAGTTCATGTCAAGGGCACAAACAAAGGAGACTTTGGTGAAGGGGAACTACTTGTCGATTATTAACTGTTTGATGCAGCTGCGCAAAGTGTGCAACCACCCGGATCTGTTTGAAGTTCGTCCTGTAAAGACGTCCTTTGCGATGGATAAATCTATTCCGGGTGACTATGTGGTTACCGATTCAATCGTTAAACGGCTTTTGGAACACGACTCGCTTGATTATCAGCAGCTGAACCTTCTCCCGGCACATAACTTCATGTCAACCCACGCGCAGAGCGCGATCCGCCGTTTAGAAGGTTCTGACAAGATTCAAAAACAGTGTGAGAAGCTCGAGGAGGTTGTTGCCAACCACAGTAGCGATGTGGAGCCGTTACCCTTTTTAGAGCAGTTTTATCGCAGCATGAAACAGCGGGAACAGGTGGAATCTCTCGGAATGGTGAAGAGCATTCTCCGTTTCAATAGACTGCGATGCGATGACAAGCCCATCTATCCGGAAAACCTTTTAAGAACTGTTTCTGTCAAGCGAAGGGGTCCCACGCCTATCTCTATAGAGGATCGGGCAAGAAGGATGTTTCCTGTAGTTGAAAAGTATGCATTTGTGACCCCTAGTGTTGTGGCACTCAATATGGCACAGCTTTGTATTGGAGATGTCCCCACACACGATGACGGCATCGCCAATCCGTATCATCAGGCCCAGACAAAGCTTTCTATTGCGTTTCCAGAAAAGTCGCTCTTACAGTACGACTGCGGGAAGCTTCAAAAACTGGCTACTCTGCTACAGGAACTGAGCGATGGCGGACATAGAGCACTCATCTTTACTCAGATGACAAGGGTCCTCGATGTACTGGAGCAGTTCCTTAACATCCACGGATACAGGTACATGCGTTTGGATGGGGCTACCAAAATCGAGGACCGTCAGCTGTTGACGGAAAGGTTCAACTCTGATCCTCGCATTATGTGTTTTATTCTTTCTACGCGATCCGGAGGGCTTGGAATTAACCTCACGGGTGCCGACACCGTTATATTCTATGACTCGGATTGGAACCCGGCAATGGACAAACAGTGTCAAGACAGGTGTCACAGAATCGGCCAAACCAGAGATGTTCATATCTACAGGTTTGTGAGCGAGCACACTATCGAGCAGAACATTCTACGTAAGGCTAACCAGAAGCGGCAGCTCGACAATGTTGTCATACAGGAGGGAGACTTTACTACGGACTTTAGCGGTATGTCGGTTCGGGAGATTCTCGGAGCCGAGGCGCAGGTTGACAGGGTGATTGAGGAGGAGAATATCGGAGGTGCCATGGCACAGGCTGAGGATGCCGACGATGTGGCTGCTGCTAATGTGGCTATTCAGGAGATGAAGGCGGACGACCAGGATTTCCAGGAAGCGGAGGAGCGTTCAGATGGGGAGAGCGATGAGGATGAGGTGGGGCACGTGGATGAGTATATGATTCGGTTTATTACGGAGGGGTATTATGAGATGTGACCACTCTAACGACGAAGCGGAGCGAGGAGTTATATTGACAAAGTTTCATCTCTCTAAAGTAAGGTGGCTGAACGACGAAGCGCGAGCGAGGAGTTATATGCAGTTGACTAACGTTGAAGCCAATTTATCTTTCCATAGGATCAAATTATATACAAAAGTGACGCTTTGGTGAGGCAATGTTTGTACTTTTAGCGTTTTGCATTCTTTCTGATGACTGATTTTGAAAAGACCAACATGGCTACATGTCACCGAGAAAGAACCGTAAATCTGTTATCGATCCTGCGCCTCAAGATGTCGCACTTCCCATCGAACTTTCCATTGACATTTCCCGTCATTGACACTTCTCTTATTCCTCACTTGATATCACTGGGAATCAAGCTTATTTAGATACACCGTATTCGTAGCTGCCAATTCTCCTCTTCATTAATTTCAACAATGAAGGCTGCACATGTAACCCAAACGGAACAGCCAGTCGGAAGCGCTTTCACTTTCAATCAATTGATAGTGATATTATAACAAGCATATAGCTTTGTCAAATCATAACTCAGACTTGTAATTAGACGCAGCAAATCAAGCATATTATAGGAGATGGATAACTGTTATTTTGTACCTCGCATAAATGCCATAATGGTATAATGCAAGTGCCATTGGGACATCTCCTTTTCTATAATTTTGATTACCAAAAGCTTGAAACAAAACGATACTTTTCTGCTCAACTTCGAATGCTTGAACCGGCCAAAATGAGTAAATTCTATCCATAATTTGTGTACCAAGCGCCTTGAATTGCCCACTTCAAATACCTATGATAATATGAAAAGAAAAAACCTTTAGCCAATTTGATGAATCACCAACATGCTTTAAGAAAAAGGAGGAAGAGGCTTTTAAATCGGAGTCTATCGTCCATCCGTGTCTGCTTTTTGTCGCACATTGCACTACAGGACGGCAATCTTTAAGCTCTGGGCTTGAATCACGTTGATAAAGTCTACTGATTCGTGGGGTAAAGCTGATAAAGCGCCAACTGATAGTCTCAGAAAGTTAGCCTTTCGCATAAATACAACCAACTGAAGGAGCTCATTGTCAAGATCGGGGTTCCTCAATTAACATAGGTAGTATCCAAAATTTGGTTTTGGCTACAAGTCAGCTGCTGCGATTTTGATCCTTAATCTGACTTCCCTTAATGCGGCCACATCTTTGCTTCACGTTTCTCCGTATTTGTAGCATCAAACCGAGCAGCGCTTAGTTTCTTTATCATAGTCCTGATAGACCCTAATGGAGGTCACAGGGCAAATCCTGAATGCGGCCTATCTGCGCATTCCCAACGGTCAATGAATCATCAAGAAACCGAGGAAAGAGCGCTCAATCTTTTAACCCGACAAATGAAGTTCAGCTCCTCCCAGTAGTCCTCATTAGTATGAGTGAAAGTTTGAGGAAAAGCAACGGCGTGATTGCGCGCATTTTGCCACCATTCGATATCTCCAGATCAACGGAGGAAAGTGAAATTTTCCCGTGACAGAAAAATGAAGACAATTGTCCTTCGAAAAGTACGTTAGGTTTGCAATTTCAGATTCTCCAGTTATACCGAGCTGTTCAATCATGACATTTGTTCAAAAGTACAAGTGAATAAACTCCATGCTTTTGCTCTATTGTAAGTAGGCAATTCATGCTTTATGATTTTTCTCGCTCTTTAAATCTCAAAAGCTCCTTATCTAGCCCACCGTCGCAGATAGAGCGATGAGAAGATACGACGAAATGCCATGGCTCTCTCCCCTTTCGTTCAACCCTATTGAACCAATTGAAGCCATCCCGTCATCCGTGCATATCGTTATGTGCGTCACTGTATAAATACTATCCTGCATCACTTTGAGTGAGTCCAAATTGTCGACATAGACGTGAGAAACAAATGATTTTATTAACAGTTACAGCTTTTTACCATAAAACCAGTTAGTTACGCCGGTATGTCGGTGGGAAAGTCCTGCGGCTACACGCCCAGCTTTCCAGGAAGTAAAACATATCTTCCCGAGTAATGACCCCTGAGCATTCGTCTTACTCATGCATAAGCCCAATTTACTGCTCCACTGCTAATGCCTTATATGCATATACATGCATGCACATGCAGTAGACCGTGTAAGACAGAGACGATTACACGAGGAGTTATATCAGGTCTATCAAGGCCGATGGCTGCACGTCAATATTGATCAACCCGAATCCCCGGTGGGTGATGTTACGTCCTATTATGCCGTACCTGGATATTAAGTTATCCGGCAACAGCTATAAGCATGTCTTGCATAGAAGTGCTTAGCTCAGCAGCTTTTTAGGTACGACTTGCGATTAGGTAGTTCATTTATGTTCTAGACGACGCATGCATGCCCATCGCATGCTCGGTGGGGAATTGGCAGCAGACGACTTGGTGGGTATAAAGTGGAGAGTTTGACCGCGCTTATTTGCAACACGATGATTCAGACATAATTTTCATACTGTGATGAAAAGACAATTCAGACAAGTTCACACAACTTTGGATACACCTTCATCAAGAGTACATCAAGACATTTCATCCCCCACACAATAGAACAACAATACATCATGCACCCCTATGCACAGCGCGCACAACAACGTATTGTTTTCTATTCTGTGAAATGAGCTCCCGTTCCTCGGACAACACATTCACAAGGACGTTTAAACGCATGCGGAGATCTCTTTCGACTGTTAACTTAGGTGAGGAGCATAGAGATGAACCTGCTGTGAGCCAATCAATGAGAAACTTACCTTCCACCAGGGAGGAACCTTTTTCTGGGGGATCCACAGGCAGCAGACCCAATTCCAGAGAGAAAGAATACGTCAACCAAATGGACGATATTACTCGAACACGGTGCCTCAAAAGAATCGATAGAGTAAACTTGGAAGGGATGGGCAGCATTGACATCATGATAACACTGACAAGCTTAAGGCTTGATCTAATCCGAAACCTCAAAACTACCCCCGAGGCAGCCACAAAGTTTGGGAATGAATATGGTAATATAAATGAGTTGCATGTGATTAGGGAGTTCTTCACTGCTAAAGAGACACCGTTCAACGAACCGCTTTCTGGGGACAGGCAAAAAGAACATTTTGAAAGTGAATACAGGCGTGGCGAGATGGTGGACAACGTCCAAGCACGCATCGAGCTATACATGCGAGACCACGTTGCATTGAATTATTCCGCCCTCCTCCAAACGGCTTTTGCAGGCAAAAGCCGTTTGGTCAAGGAGCTGGCGAAAAGAGTGCCAATGATCTATATCAACCTGGGTGAGGGAGATAGGTATCCCCCAAAGACAGAGAAGTCTGCCAGATTTTTCGAAGAATTGAGGGCACAAAATATTAATAGTCGTGATGATGTCCTTAAAAATTGTTTATTACTGGCCATGGAAAATCTCGCCAACTACATCAAAAAGTTACAGAGTGAGGGCGACGAAGGGGGAATTCTGGAAAAAGTGTGGCAGGCACAAGCAGATGGCAAAATAAGCTTCTTGAATGCGAGTATGGTGAAGGGTGGTCGTCCAGCTGGACCAAATGTTTTCCAACTGCTCATGCAACTCCTGTCAAAGAAGGTTGAAAATAACAAACTCAAAGTTTTGTTGGTCATAGATGAAGCTCGTGTTCTCAGAAGTAATCAGAAAGAGAATGGAGACTTGTTCAGACACTTGAGGAGAACCTTATACACCATTAAAAATTCTGGTCTTTTCACCCTATTTGTGGATACCACGAGCCGAGTCACAGACTTTGTAGGTCCAGAATCAGATTATACATCATTCGTTGATGGGCTGCTAAAGAATATGAGGGTCAACCCTCCTATCTATTGCTTTAATACCTTTGACATCTTTAAGGATGGTCAAAAAGTATCCCTTAAAGAGGTATCCAGCCCGGAAAATCTTCTGAGAATGGGTCGCCCCATGTGGCATGCGCTTATGAAGAGCGATTACTATGATGTCGTAAAAAGGGCCAACCACAAGTTAGCTGGCTCTAAAGACACAGTGGAGGGGAAATTGGCATCCCTGATGTGCCTTCACGCCATACCCCTTCATGGTACCATGGAAACAGCCAGCGCCCTGTTAGCAAGTAACATGGCACTCCCTTCGTATATATCTCCCAGTAGAACACTGCTAAAGGTTATTTATCAGTCAGAGCCAGTCTTGGCTCATGCCGCTCATATGGCCCTTGAGGGCGACACCTTTGCTCACGTGCTCGATCTTTTCAACACGTCTATGATGAACGGTGAAATATCAACCGGCAACAGAGGGGAAATAGTAGTGCGCATTTTAATCATGAGACTAGTTACTGAAGGGCACTCGAGAATCTATCGCAAAGCACTCAGAGGAATCAATTTGATCACTGTGAACGAATTCTTCCAATCTGTCAAAGTTGACATTGGTTCTCGGGGAAACCCTCAAGGGATGATTCATCTTTCCCACTGGGCCAAGATTAATTGCAATCTCACTCCCCATGTTTTACTCAAGTGTTTTAGTCGTGGAGCTGGTATTGTTTGTCGTGACAACCAGCCTGTAATCGATTTCATTATACCTGTGTTTCAGGAGACTGACGAGAATCACAAGAGGCTCGATGACCTTCAACTCGATTACTCCAAACTGGCATCGAGCACTTTGCTGGAAAAACGCGTCGAAGACACTATTTCTCAGGTTTTCAGCTTTATCGCAATACAAGTGAAGGCCAATCCCCGCTCCCGCAGTACCGTTGATAAAAAATTTTTCCAAGAGCGCATCCAGGTTCTAGAAAGCTTAAGCAGTCATCCAGGCTACGTCTTTCACATTCAAATGTGTGGCA
>JAJLSF010000415.1:0-32103 GCA_030567395.1 Citeromyces hawaiiensis
TCGCTCACAGGATGAACAATTATGAGAGGTTGCATCGATAATGAACAGAATCAGACTGAGTATGCTGTCGCATATATCCGAATTGAGACCGGTATGCTCTTCTTTACTACCCACTGCACATCCAAAGCATATTTCTAGCTGAAGCAGTTTTAGTCAGCGCTTTTCATACTTGAGATCCGAACCTGACGAGATGCAATTTGGAACAAAAACGCCGCACAGACTGCATGCATAC
This sequence comes from Citeromyces hawaiiensis, assembly GCA_030567395.1. Lineage (NCBI taxonomy): Eukaryota > Fungi > Ascomycota > Pichiomycetes > Pichiales > Pichiaceae > Citeromyces > Citeromyces hawaiiensis. The sequence continues at coordinate 233 of JAJLSF010000415.1, forward strand.
ATCATGCATTATCATCCCCTCGATTCACAGCCTAATGAGGCAAATATGTATGCACTTACATTACCTTTTAGGGCAACCAAAGGAATATTCTTTTCATCCTTGCATGGGGCAGCAGCGTGTCACACTCTTTAAAAAAGACCCAGTCGTCCTTTTTTCTCCTTCAAAATGAATTACGGATCTGTCCTCGCGGGACTCTCCTTTACAGGATTTACTCTCCTTATACCCCCTTTACTATGGCACATCAAGTTTAAAAACATACCAGCCATCACTCTTCTCATATGGTTGATTCTCTTAGCCATTCAAGGGGGTGTAAATGCTCTTATCTGGAGCGGATCAGATTATGATACAAAGTTTTCTGGAGTTGGATGGTGTGATATCATGATAAGAATTCAGCTGGGAGCCAGTGTCGGTTTTTCGTGCTCTGTGGCTGCCATTTGCTTGAACCTTTATCTGATTTTGTCAGCAAACAATAACACCATAATATGGTTTTCCCATCCAAAGAGACGGCTTTGGATCGAGCTCACAATTTGTCTTGCTACGCCGATTATGGTAATGGGACTCAGCTATGTGGCAGAGTCTTACAGGTACTCAGTCGTCAGATATTCCGGTTGCCGGATCGCGATCGTACCAAACTGGGTTTCTGTTGTGTTAACCTCCTTATGGATGGCCATTTGGGCCACCATTGCCCTCGTCCTGTCTATGATGACACTGTTCAGGTACTATCAAAAGCGGAGGGATGTGAAGGACATTTTGCACTGCACTAATTCTGGGCTGAACTTGAAGCGCTTTGCTAGATTACTCATCTTTTGCATGCTCATTGCTTTGGTAATGTTCCCCTTCTCCATATACTTTTTCGTTACAGATTTAGGATCCCTTTCTAGCATTCAGCAAACAGATTTTATTCATTCTCCTTTGAAGAAAACTGTTCTATTCTTCGATTTGGGAAAGCCAAGCTTCGAATCGTGGATTTACATAGCTATGGATTTCGTTTCATTTTTGATTTTTGGATTGGGAACAGACATCAACAAAGTATACAAAACCATAGCTAGAAAATTAGGGATGGGGACCATGCTGGATAATTTTAAAAAGAACAGAGATACGAAGACATTACAAAGAGCAGACAGAATTCAGAGGGAGCGGTACGGACGCACCGACATTGAAAAGTTCACAACAAGAGACACAGACGAGGTGGTCATACACCAGGAGCAGTTCGATTTAGAGGAATCTAGTTCAGGTAAGAAAGGATCTGCCGTGAGCAGTTATAAATGGGACGAGGAGGATCTGGGAACAAAGACGGTCAAGTATGCAATTAATAATTAGATTTGTTAAAACTTTATTTTTTTACTTTGAGCTTCACATTACCACTGGGAATCACGTAAACTGACATGTACATTCTAGCTTATCGGCTCATTGAAGCAGGAAAAGAAATGAGTAAACTTATATTAAAATGGCTGCTCATAATTCGAAGCACTAAAATTACATACGCATTATTACGACTGCTCGTTTTCTTCAGGTTTTTTAGGGTATCTCACAGTTTCAAAATTGTTTTGAAACAGCATTAGAGAGTAACTTCTAACGCCCTCTTTCTCGAAACTGGTATTCAACGCGTCAGCTTCAACGTAGATTTTAGCGCCTTTACCTAAATATTGGGTCATGTAGTTTATTTGCGACTCATTAAACACAGCAATGTTGAACCAAGAAGTAGAGCCACTCTTTTGCTTTGAGTTGACCGCCATGGCATACTTGACGTACTTTTTCCCCTGAGAGGTTTCCTGCTGGGTCAAATCAGATCCGATTGTTCCGATCAGTGTCATCTTGGACATATCACGCGCAATTGGGCTAGTAGAGAAGCAGCGAACGTTGGATTTGGTGAGAATTGACTTGAACATAGCGTGTTTAATTATCAATCACTTTTTAATACTAAAGGTGCGGGTAACCATTTCTTTGGTTAGGGCACTACCCCATGTACATGAGCAATTTCTCATCTTATCTTATCAGACATGCAGCATAACCTTCAAACCGTTTACCGTAGTCAGAACGCTGAGAATTTTCCAGTTCCTGATAAAGAGCCACATGTGAGCTCGAGTTTAACGGATTCCGAGTGGATTTTATTTTCCCCAAACGAAGCAGATTCAGATTTGTTATCGCACTTTCCTTCAAGATCGGAAGAGTGTCCAAATGCCGCAGACGTTTTATCGTCACACCTGGACGACCAAGATGAGGACTCTTTGCTGGAATCTTTGGCTACAGGAACCCCTGTTCACGGAAGCTCTGAACTCAGTCGAAGAATAGATTGCTGGAAACAAGAGCAGGTGAGCATTTTGATGGAGGACTTATCGGCGCGATCGGACGATTTAGCAGAAAGCTGGGGGATTGAAGATTCTAGGAATACCAAAAAACATAAAATATTGGCCAAATACTCAACCCACGAAGTTGCCATGATAAAGAAAATGGCCAAAAGACTTTCAAGCGATTTTCCGAAAGGCTGTAGACCATTCTTCGAAAAGGATAGACTGGCCAATCCAGAGCTGGAAAAGTATTTTCCTGTTTTTTTGAAGAATCTGATCAATCAGAGAGTGCATGATTCACCACATTTTTGGTCAGGCGATTTGCATAGCTGTCGTTCCTCTGCATTTTCTTCTGTCATGTTAGATTTTTATTAGTGTTGATATTGGTATGTGGGCTGTGTGTACGAGTGTGGGCTGTAGATTTTTCCATTTCACTATTCTTGATTTCTGTCGGATGTTTTCTGTTGAATGTTTTCTCTTGTGATGTGAGAGTCAGGAATCTGCCGAGTGTCATTAAGTGACCTTTGGTTGGGGTATATTCTCTGTGAGACGCAATGCTTGTCTCAGAGCTAGTTTACACCATACGGGCTCGTGTATCACGCCAGAATACTAACCTGTTGGAGATTCAACCTCCTGTTAGGAAAATGTTTAATTGCAGCTGGCTATGGAATAAAGCATTTTTTTTCATTTTTATTCTCTATGTTTCATCCAATTTGGAGAGCTCACCATAGGAGCAACTCCCATCAGCACTTTCTAGAAATTTAGAGAGAACTATTTGGCTTCTTTCATGCATCAAAGTAGCTAAAAAGGCGCAAGCAGGTGGCTTTTTTAGGCTTCTCGGTAATATTCAGTTTCTTTAAATTGTAGTGGATACAGAGGTTATTGCGTAGTTGTTTGAGTTATACTCCTCTCTATGAGTTGGCGAAATTATTCGGTCTAAGACGGATTTGAGAATCCAATATGTCATGGAGCAGATTACCTGACCTCATTAAGGTAATTTGAAAGCACTAACAAATAAGCAGCTTCTGGGAAAGAAAAGCTTATTACATGCACGCTTTGATCAAGTATGCCCATGATAATCCATCCACTTGTATTATCTGCCCCGTCAACCTTTCTTCCAAACACCTCAAGCTGTTTGTCTTACTATAATATGGCAGGGGTAAACAATACAGGCTGTTCCTCATGCTATGCTCTCGCATCATCGTCATGTATCCAATAAGGCGAATTTCAAGGTACTCAAGCTCATGCTTAAAGTGCTAAGAGAGCATCGAAATAGTTTTGCTTTGATGATGATGATGATTCGTGCTATTATTATATAGTTGCCATTCTCGAGGAAAGTCTCCGCGTCTTAGCAGCACTGCTCGTAAGTAAGCCTTGTGAATTTGCTTCCAAAGGACGAGCGTGGAAGAACACTTTCGATATGTCAGCTCAACCAAGATTTTTCAAAATACGGAATATGAAAATTGTTAAGGAAATCATTTGCAAAGAAATACATTTGTGGATCCTGTGCTTATTGCATTCAAAATAGAGAAGCCGGATCTTGAAGTGGTGGAAATAGAGCTCATCGCATCAAGACGAAAATAAATACAGCTTGAAAATAGCGGTGTTGTATAGATGTTTGTATCAATTTTATGAGCCACTTCGCTTCCCAAAATGGCTATTCTACTTTGCATGTACGGATTTACATTACCCCGGCTGAAAAAATCGCACTCAATATTAAGCAATCCTATGGAATGCCACAGGATAAGAAGCCATCACAGATTCTACCCCGCGTCAATGACCGGCATCCTAAAATGACTGTGGAGACTGAAAGGGTGAACACTCCCTCTAGCAGTATTATCCCACCCACTAGGAAGGACGACCCGTGCGGCGGTTTAAAGCCAAAGAGATCTCTTTTCTTGGATAGCACATTGTACAAGGCTTCCGACTATAATGATTCCAGCCGGACTGTGAACAAAGATCTGAAGCCGTTGCTTTCTAACCAAACTGCTTCATCTTCAAGGGCAGCCTTATTCGCTGCTAAGATAAACAACGCCCTTCATAACAGCGAAGATCGTGATTTTTCCGACAGCGAAGAATCTTTCGTTTACGAAGACAACCGTAGAAATTCTGTCAATTCTTTGCGAAGTAATCCACAAATAGAAAGACATGCCCGCAAGGTGTCTGAAGATTTGTCCAAGCATCATGCGCCGTTGACGACTGTAAGGGAAAATCAGCTTCGCAACGTCACCTCACGGTTGTTTGATCAAAATGGGACTCGACCAAGGCGATACTCAGAGATCTCAGAGGATCCAGAACAACTTGATGAGTTTTTGGACAGAAATGCTGGCAAAAAGAATTTTTACGGGAGCGTTGATGAACAACCGAAGACTGCATCCCCGCATGATTACATTTCGAAAGGAAGCCGAACAATACGACAGTTAAAAGCAGCTGGAATAATCATTTTTCTGATTTTTCTGCTTTTTTTCACAGGATTCTCATTAGGGTTTTTGCTGGCAACGACCAAAGAACTTCAATACTTTAAAATTAATCGAGTCAAGGACGTTATCGTGTCAAAAGAGGAGCTTGTTTTTAATATGGTGGTGGAGGGTTTCAATCCGGGCTTTCTGAATATTGAGGTGACTGGCGTGGATCTTGACCTTTTCGCCAAAACTGGATATTTAGAGGAAGCGGGTGGCAAAACTGTTTTACTGAGCAATATGCATGAACTACCAGCTCCGTTGGTTTTCCATGGTGGATTTTTCACTAGACAACGTGATTTTGTAAGTTGTGAGGTTAAAGTCCTTGACCCCGGCTCTGAAGGGAACAACTCAAGACAAGAGCTGTGGAATAACCTTTCAACGCATCCTTTCGACCTTCTTGTGAGAGGAAGTTTTTCATATCGGATGCCTTTAAGTGGAGACACTAGGGCAATTCCGGTTGCCCATTTAACGCCGATCGAGCCGAATGCTTGAAACGCTCCACTTGTGGCACAATCTAACGATGTGAACCAATTTCTATAAAATCGTTCTATTCAGGGTTTAGTAAAGGATACAGAAATCAAAGAAAAAAGCATTGTTTTTCATGAATTAAACTTAATATGTTGGACCATCTTTCATAAACGAAGTGGTGAACGAACTCGCTCGTGAAATGTATGAGTGGTGGTAAATGGTCAAAATTGTTGCTATCGCAACGGTTTGTTACTTTTGTTACACGATGGGCTATAACTTGAACGCAGAAGGTGCCTGCATCTTATAACGCCAACTTGAGACTATTTGTTGGCCTGGGGCTCACTACTCGTTCCGCATTCCAGCTCAAGGGGATCGCAAGCTCAGGATGACGGGGAGATGGTAAAATGCAAAAACGTTTTTGAGAGGTTACTCTTGAGCTCAAGGCTGGACGTATAGAAAATCTCTCTCCTCTGCTGTATTTTTTCTAAAAGGAAAATAGGCAACCGTCTCCATGGGGGATTTTCGCCGATGTCAAAAGAATTATTTAGATGACCTATTGTTATTTCACTTAGGACTGTAAATAGCCTCTCCTGTACACTCGAATTTTGTCCATCATTCATTCATCTTACTATTACGTTTTTAAATTGCTTTAATAAAGAAGTGATTTATTCACAAAGTCACGCTGAGAAGACTTGAGCAGGAAATATTGGAGTTATGCTTTCGAGAAAAGCATGTGCGATCAATGATCCGGCTCATAAATTCCTACCTGTTGAACACAACCCTCTGGGTAGCCACGGAATACGCCTTCAGTCTTTCGACGGCCATTGTCAATCGAAATTCCATGGTCGACCCACAATCGGCGCAGTCTATCGTAAAACTTTTGAGAGGCTCAAACGCACTTCAAGAACATCATCTGTCGCGATATCAAATCAGACAGCATTCTACTGCAGCTAGAATGAGTTAAATTCACCGATTTTGTTTTGCGCTCGAGTCAAGAGATCGCATCACAAGAAAACAACAGGGATTGTCCACCCTACTGGATGACATCAAACCGTGAGATATCTGTGCTATACATGCACCATATCTAATGTGACTACGTCATACATGTTGTTGGCACCATATGACAGACCAGACTATACATACATGTTTAAGTTACATAGCATTATCGTATGAACATACCTTTATACACACAAACGCTGTTTCAAAGAAGCCCATGATCCGAAATCCGGATGAAAGATCGTAAGGTATTATGATTATAGAGATGATTGAAGGTGAACCCGCCTAAACATGAATGAGACAGGCATAAGGCTTTTCACCTGATTGTCGGCAACAGAAGTTCTGGCTCGAGTTTCTGAATTAATAAGGAGGGCATGAAAATATCCCTCGCAAGGTACCTCACAGTTGACTCCAATGGTTGTACGGCAGTGCCCGAGATACTGGAATCCTAGATATTGTCTCGGTGATCTCTTTCGAATATGGGTAATTGTTACGCGAAAAGAAGAAAAAAGAAGAATAGGTCACCAGAAATATCATGCACCGTATGTCTGAGTAATTGGTGACTCTTTTTTTGGAAGATGAAAACCTTCTCGAGCCTCAGGCTTCCGCAGGCGGAATTGCCTTGGAGTGCCAAAAGGAGCTCATCCATGAAAACCAGCTGGAAGAAGGTGACCACGACAGAGAAGTGGGAGATGCTGAGCTGAAAAAGGAGGGAGCGCGATTCATGTGTGGAATACGCTACTATGTTTGGAGATGGAAGTTCAACCATTCGCGTACCGAAAAAGCAGAAGAGACTGGACCTTGAATTCATGAAATTAGACGTATAATCCGAAAGACCTTTCAAAAAGATGAAGAATCCACAAGAGAGGGAAACGTGCCAGAGAGGTAAGAAAGCAAAGCGGTTTTGGAAGGGATTGTCAGCAAAGGCAAAAGCGCCAGAAGCGGAAGAATTTACGACTTGCTTTCTACCAGATGTTGAATCCACCAGCGAGCCTAAGTCCAAATGGAGCTCTTGTTGGAGCAAGCTCCCACAGATAGGAAAAAAATTCAGGAGACCATCTAAAAGTTCAGCCAAAGCTCATGAGCCGAAAAAAGAAAAGGAACCCGTAGAAGTCCTTTGCCGCAACTGCCTTGAGTTTGAGTCGTACAAGTCTAATCCGGAGAGCGTTTCTCACTACTCTTGCATTAGAAAGAGAAATGAAACATCTAAGATTCAATCTGGTAGAAGCTGTCAGAGATGCGATAATTATAAGAAGTTTTTATGAAAAAACCAATAGAAGAGATTCAAATGAACAGGTGGAAGGTGAACATTTCAAGCCCGAAAGCTGTTTTCACTCAATACTTAAGTCGATTCTCAAGAAAGCAAATCTGAAAGATGAGCAACCTCAAGAGGCACAAGGTTCTCAGAGTAATTTTTACGATGCAACACATGAGTCACAGAAGGCAGCCGCCAAAGACATAACCTTTAGGAAAATATTTGCCAAGGAGCTTGCTTGCAAAAAGGCTGTGAAGCCGCCTATTTTAAGTCAATGAGAATGAGTTCCCCCCCTCAAAGAAAGAGTTCGATAAGAAGTTGAAGGAGCATGCATCCGCTTACGACTCATTTTACCTCTTTGATATTCGACGTGCAACTGGAGAATGCTTCTATTCCAATGAAAAAGAAGAAGGAGCTCCGTTTTAATGATTACGTTGACGTATATGCCACCTCATGTACCTGAGACAGAAAAAAAGGAAAGGATGCTTTGCCAGCAGAATGGCGCAGTACGGCCCAGCACCTAAGGAGAGGCCAGACCAATACACTAAAAGAGACGCGTTAAAGGACACGAGAGATAAATTCATGGACACTTGAGCTGATTTTATGGACCACACAAGTTAAAGGATTTGGACTGCTTACCCCGCTGCTAGAACGACTCACGACGGAATGAAGATTTTGTCGTACCTCAATGGCAGCAAGAAATCGGAATGGGGATTCTATCTTTTCCTGGGGAAAAAAGCACTTTGATGCTTCAGTCTAAATGTGTGGTTCAAAGCGGATGCTCAAGCTGGTTCATGGAATCAACAATCGATACCTAAAAGGTACAAATACTAAGATGACACAAACCAATTTTTGCAGCAAGGATTGGATGTGGAGTGGGGACTTTACCTTCAATGGAGCTGCTAAGTTATGGTAAGCGGAATTTGCTGTTCTGGTAATTGCCGATGGTCTTGTGTCTCGAGTTGTTTGTGGTTGCTTCTGTCTAATTTTGTCGGTTTCTTCCTTGTCTTCTGTTGCTTCTTGATCTTCTTGGTCTTCTTGGTCTTCCGAAGCTTCTTGGTTTTTGTCGGTTTTCTCTTTCGGTCTCGTTCTCTCGGTTTAATGTCTCTGTGTGGAGTCTGAATGGTTTCTGTCTCAGCTGGTGAACCTCTAGCTTTTATTTGCTTAATAATACTATTGTTTGAATTAGCCACATCTTTATTATACTTGAATTGCCTCGTATTGAATCCCTTTAACAATTGAGTATCCACAATTGCCACTGTGCGGGATTGCAATTTGATTGACTGAGACTTTATTAGCAACCGATGGGAGAAACGTTTGTCCTACTGAGACATTATCCGAGCCCACAGCACCACTCACAGGTCATGGCGTATTCTCTTAATATTATCAGACCTCTGTTCCTATATTTGCTAGTTATTCAGATTGTCAAATGAGCTACTTTTTTGGCAGAGCTCACGTTGATTGAAGCTTATCACCTTTTGTTGCTCCTATTTCAGTTCTGCAAGATCCGCAAGGTTTTGATTCATACTACAAAATATAATCCACTCTGATACCGGCTTAGATTGCCTCAAAGTATCAACAAAGTACATTTTTAAAATCAATGGAGAGAATAATAATGCATTTATCGGGGCAATAATCCGAAATTGACAGAGCTTCTGAGAAAATGACTTGTGCATAACCCCATCACGCCTAAGCCGAATCATTCATGTCCCATGCTGCAGGAGAGGGAACTGGAATACCGGAATTCAAAATATATATTAATATCCTCCGCTACTATATTTACCAGACATCACCGTCTTTAAATAAGGCACCTGCTGCCACTGGTCGAAATGGTCATCCGAGGCAAAGGGATCAGCTTCTGGGAGAAAGGATAGATCAAGCTTACAACCCACATCTTTACTGTTGCCGCTTTCGTTGATGGTGAAGCGAAGCTGAGTGAACTTTTCACGAGCCAGCCCATTTGTCTTGAAACGAGCGATTATTTTTTCTTCGCTTTTTCCAGAGTGGAACACAATCGGCTGAGTCAGGTTCCATGTAATTCTATTCTTTTCTTTGTTGAAAGAACCTTGAGGTTTAGTTGCTGCAGAATCTGATTCCGCTCCCTCAATTGAAGTCATGAGAATGACGTTTGACAAAGTCACCGAAACCGCTGACCTGATGGATATCAGAACACTGGCCTGGTTGGGTTCAAACTTCCAAATGGGCTCTACAACAACTGGCGGGGCAACGTTATTGACCATGTACTTGATACCACCAACGGTGGTAAGATTGATCTGGTTAAGGTTGAACAGAGTGAAAGTCTTGGGCTCGCCCTGAGAATTTTCAGATATATAGGCAGAATTCACCAGAACTTTGCTAAACGGGGCATTTGCCAATTGCAGATTGATGCTTTTTGGTATGTCGCCGATATAGCAAAACGCGATTTCTCCAATGACGTTACACTTCTCCACTTCACCGTTTTTGAAAGTCGCATTAAAAATTTCAACCACACTTGCATTCAAACCAGGAAGCGTGAGATCTGGGTGGTCAAACGAAGCATTGCCCATACCAGTCATGTTGGGCTGAAGCACAGGGGTAGACGTCATGGAGCTGGCCATACTGTAAACCCTTTCGGGCTGAGTCTTTCGAGAGCTAGGGGGTGGTGGAGCGTGGTGATAGTTCAAAGAAGAAGCCGTCTCATGACGAGCTGCCAAAGGAGATGTAGGGTGCCTGACTGGGGGTGGTGCTCCCACAATGTTATCCGGTTGAAGATTTGGAGGCGACGATATAGAGCTTTGGTGAGAAACCTCAGTGTTGCGACGCGCAGAAGTAGACTCGTGACGGGACGTTGGCGGTGGAGTGGGAGCTCCAAGCCCTGTCTGGATACGACGTGGAGTAGGTGAGGGAGATTCCGATACTATAGATTCGTCTTCTTCTCTTATAGGGACAGAGCTCGAAGATTCATGGGGAAAAGAGGATGCTGAACTTTTGGGAGAATCGTTCTTCTTCTTTTTCCTGAAAATAGATCCCATTTTGTTTTTCAGTTTACTTTTGTCAGACTTTTTTTCGGATTTTTTGTCTTCCTTCTCAGATTTTTCCCAAATCTTTTTTTCACGCTTTTCGTCCTTCTTTGGCGTTTTCTCTGGAACTTTGCCCATATTCGTGTGAACTGCCAATTGGGAAAATCTTGAAATTTCATCGCTAGGGTCAAATCCCAACACAACCTTCATGAGTTCTTCATTTGTCTTCGAGACTGAGCTCAAAGAGTCGTTTGAAGTAGATACGAAATTCAAAAAAGAATTTTTCAAATTCACAGAGTGGTTGAAATCGAATTTTTCAAAAATCTCAAAAACATAAGGAGCTTTATTTTCCCATTCATTACCTGATTGTTTCACTCGACGAAGATTTCCAAGTTCTTGCAAATTAGACTCGTGAGCTGAAACATACCTTTGAATAGGCCCAATCACCTGATCAGAGATAAGAATCGTTTCCCGGTCTCGGGATTCAATCTCCACATTCAACTTTTTCATTAAACTACTCCAGACAGATTCGAACTGTCCCAGATTACCACCTTTAGCATCCCACAGCTTGTTCCCATCCACTAATATCTTACTCAAGTCGGATGAGTATTTTGTTTGAACTCTATTCAAGTCGTCAAACCAACGCGCCAGTTTTTGATCAATTTCTCTACACTCAGAAAGTCGCAAGTCTAGACAGTTGATGGCTTCCGAAGGCTTCTTGGACCCAAGAATTGAAGAGTACTGGCTGCTCTCCATGTTGCAAATAGTGGTGCAAGGATCGGATCTCTCGGTGTGTTTAGGAGCAAATCCCTACCGTTTTGATTCTCGTTTATAGATGCTGAAAAATGCGCTGATATTCCTTTCCGATATGAATCGCTGTGGGAAACTTGCGCCAGTATACATTCATACAACCCATCTCTTCTTATTCCGGTGGGTAATAAAGTACTTCCGAGCGTCCTGTCAGACTCACTTTTAGGCATTATAGATCATTAACCATAACAAATTTTTCGAGCAATTTCCTCACAGCTTAAGCTCACATACGGACGGCCAATTGGTTTCCCCCGGAGATGACGTATGGCCTAGTCTGTGGGAACAGCCACTGAGACCATGTTGCGACCAACTCAGGAGTGAGAATTTCATTTGCATCATTGTCCGTCCAAAAGGAATCAGTGAATGAGATGTAAAAGCGGAAAGAGAGAGAGAGCCTCAAGTGATTGCGCTCATTGGCAGGAGAGAAAGCCCACGATTTGATTTATAACCGGCCTGTAAGAAAAAGAAATTATGGTTTTCGACTCCGTTGATAAAACATGCTGACTATACAACCAAGATACTTACTTGAGCATCATAGCATTCTCATACAGCCTTGAAATGGGAAACAAAAGATTGACGTATGCAAGCTACGAGTCTTTCGAGTTCAATGAGATCACGCACGCGACAGAAAGTATGCTGGAAGAGGAGAACCACTACACAATATGTATCTGATCTCAGAGCATTTACACTCGATACGAATTCTATATGCTTGCAGAGCCGAAGCATTTGCAATAGAGAAACTAGCCTCATGAAACGATACTTGTAAGGAAAAGTCACAATGCGCTCACTCCTTTCCTGCATTTGAGCAAGATGATAAAACTCAAACCCTGAGATCTAACTGCCATGCTCGAATCAAAAAGTATTGCGGTTCTTCAGGACAACGGGGTCAACCTGCGAGACACGTTTTTTTTTTTTTTTTTTTGGCTCGAGCGGCGTGAGGATATACTTGATTACTGCGTTTCATAAAACATTGAACGTTGATGAGCTCTTGCTTTGAAGCAATGCGCGCTTGAAATTTCGGCAATCCAAGTATTTTTCTGGCTACCGATTTACGCACTGAGGAAGCAAATAATACGTAATTTTGGATCCTGCTCTTTTCAGAAAAGAGTTAAATCATATATAGAAAGGCAAGTAAGAACTGAAGTAATCGTAAAGTCAATTTTCTAACTAATGTACCCTCTTCTCCGATGCGGGAAATTATGTTCATTCATTGCCCCTATGTTTACGCGTGCTCGTGCACCAACCAATCGCCTTGACAACATTCCATCAAAATAAACAAAACAAACAACATGAGCGGGAACTCGGATAACCACATTCTGACGCCTCTGTCGATGAATACAAACACACGGAAACGGTCTTTACACTCGCCTTCATCTTTGAAAATGCTACACACCCCTCAATCTGCATTTCCGAAAAAAGCAGCCCTCAGGCGAAGTGCTGGAGTTTTAAATCTGAACCTATCACCAAAAGCTGACCATGAAGAAGTCACGCGATCCTTCAATGAATTCCAGCCTTTCAAATACCCTCAACAAAGACATTATGATGATTCGCCCTCTAAGCCAGCGAGACAGAAACCCAAGGTGGATAGAACCCCCTTGGAGAAATTACAATTTATAACGCCTGCATCTTTCAAAAGTGTAAAACCGCTGCAGACTGCTTTTGCATCATCAGGGCTTGTTTCAAAGAAAAAGGCTCAAATATCTGGCAAACCCATGCCTGAGACTCCCTGTAAAAAACCCGTTCAACTTGTTGATGCCAATGGGTCTTTTGTGTATCCGGAAAAGCAACCGTGGCAGTTTGACGAATATTCTCCAAACGATAAAGACATTGAAAACCTTATAAATGGAATGGATAATTCCATAGAAGATATACCCGCTACACCAACAAAACTAGCAAAAGATACCCCAAAGCCGCAAATCCGGCTCACCAAACTGTTTGAAGATTCACCTCCATCTACACCACTCGACCTTCATATTCCCGTGAGGGCCGGTCCCGATGTTGATCATCATCTCAGCGAACGGTTCCAGGACGTTTCATTATTGGGAACAGGCGAGTTTTCTATTGTCTACCAGATTCACTTTCAAGGCTTGAAATATGCCGTCAAGCGTACGAAGCAGCCCATCACTGGCCCCAAAACGCGACTTCGGAAAATGGAGGAAGTTGATGTTCTGAAGACGCTACTCGACAAATCATGTGAGGACTACGAGGGTCACGAGTATACGATAAACTACGTTGAGTCGTGGGAATTCCATTGTAATCTGTATATTATGACCGAATTCTGTGAAAACGGGACTTTGGAGCGGTTTCTGATCGAGAACGGTCGAATTTCCAAGCTTGACGAGTGGAGAGTGTGGAAAATTTTGATTGAAATCTTGACTGGACTAAGATACATTCATAATTGTGGCATACTTCATTTAGATCTGAAACCCGCCAACATCTTTGTCACTTTTGAGGGAAGCTTGAAAATAGGCGACTTTGGAATGGCTACAAAGACACCTGTCTCTCAAGCTTTTGAAAGGGAAGGAGACCGTGAATATATCGCTCCTGAAATAATTACAAAGCAGCAATATGACAAGCCTGCTGATATTTTCAGCTTGGGATTGATCTTGGTGGAGATTGCAGCTAACATAGTTCTTCCTGACAACGGATTTGCTTGGCAGAAACTTCGAAGCGGCGACTTGACAGATGCTGGAAGATTAAGCTCGTCGGATTTGACCGAGCTGAGTTATTTCATATCAGAAACAAAATATCCGGACTGGACGCCGAGTTTCCTTGTGGACGGATCAGCTGCTCTTGATAAGCTTGTTCACTGGATGATAAAGCCCGATCCTCAGAAGCGGCCTTCCGCCAACGATATTCTGCGCTGCTATGAGTGTCAGTTTGTAGAGGCAAGAAGAAAGTGTGGGTCGGTGATCTATGAGGGTGATTATGGGCCTTGTCCTGATGAGTCTGACTTGCAAAGTGAAAGTGATCTGGGTTCCAGTTACCCGAAGGTGTCATCGTTCTTGGAGGATGACACATTGCTCAAAGTATGAGCGGGCTCTTCTCACGCTGCTGCGTAGGACGTTTCTACGGGGTATTCAGGACAATGAGGGGGGGTTTTCTCATTCATTGTGGTGACATTGTGGTGAAAATGAGCTTCGCTGAAGGAAATAGACTATTCCAGATTTTGACAAGGCGACACTATCGGGTGGGGAAACATCTCCCGCGAGTCGGCATCCAACAATATATATCATTTGTTTTAGAAATAGATTAACAATTCCGTTATGACACATCTTAGATTGACTTACTAACCGTCGAAGCTAAATCGCGAAAGAGGAAGATGAACTTGACGACCGAAACTTTTCAAGCCTTCGATTTTTGTCTTTTATCGAGAGAATATCGTGAGAGCAAAGTGAGAGCAAAGCTCTTTTTTGTTGATCGGTTACTGAATTAGCGACTTGGTAGGTGCATAGTGTGTGGGGGAAGACTATTTATCCAAACACCTCAATAGGAGCCCCGCATGAAACGCTTTCTTTCCACCACTAGAATCGTTCGCAAACCAAATTGGGCAGCTGTTTCGGCCAACGCAGAAAGCGGCAGACCTTTGGAATTCAGGTTGGCTAACAATAGAAGTTGGGAAGACTCTCATGAAAGTGCTCTTTCTAAGGCAACAAAATGGTTTTTTCTATCTGAAATGTTTAGGGGTATGTATGTAGTGTTGGAGCACTTTTTCCGTGCGCCATATACCATTATGTATCCTTACGAAAAGGGTCCTGTTAGTCCACGATTTCGTGGTGAACATGCCTTGAGGAGGTATCCCTCAGGCGAAGAGCGATGCATTGCTTGTAAGTTGTGCGAAGTAATCTGTCCCGCACAAGCAATAACCATCGAAGCAGAGGAGCGGGCGGATGGGTCGCGTAGGACATTCAAGTATGATATCGATATGACAAAGTGTATCTACTGCGGCTTTTGCGAAGA
The DNA here is from genome assembly GCA_030567395.1 of Citeromyces hawaiiensis. Classification (NCBI taxonomy): domain Eukaryota; kingdom Fungi; phylum Ascomycota; class Pichiomycetes; order Pichiales; family Pichiaceae; genus Citeromyces; species Citeromyces hawaiiensis. The sequence goes on from JAJLSF010000415.1 coordinate 15,471, forward strand.
ATCGTGCCCGGTGGACGCCATTGTAGAAACTCCGAATGTAGAGTATTCAACGAATACCAGAGAAGAGCTATTGTACAACAAGGAGAAGCTTTTAGCGAATGGCGATAAATGGGAACAAGAAATTCAATCCTGTTTGAATGCAGATGCCCCTTATAGGTAGCTATTTATTTAATTTATTATTTATTTCTGTTTAGCTCATATAAATGCGTTTCGATAGGGTTTCGAGCCAAGAAAGGCACGATGAGTATGAGCCCACCCTTTATGCCCCTGTACCGAGATACCCACAGGGAACACTTATGCTCATAATCACATCTACTGGGGCTCTGTAGCTTACACCTCGCTTAACAGGTCAAACAACTTCAAATAGCTTTTTCTTCGGGGAGTGCAAATTAAGATATGAGAACGGTGAACAGCGATCTCATTATTGTTTGATACTTCGCTCTGAATCTAAGTTTTTGATTTGTCAGTGAAATTAAATTTTACGATGAAGCGAGGAGTCAGTGGACGCGACTTCTAGAAGCTGGAAATGCTCAACGAACGACAAGAAAGTGTATAACAGACCATCGAAAAACAAAAGGAAGTGGATCAATTCAGCACTTAGTAGCCAGGGATGAATGAAAAATCAACCTCTCAGGATTCATCACATCGCAAGAGTATACTAGAGTTTCGCGAAACTCTGGGGGCACAGTAGGATTTCCCCTGAATGAAAAAATCGTTTCATATTCACACGCATAACGGCTTACGTAAAGCGCATCTCATCACACGCAAATGAACAACTACCCCATCAATACAACGCCCAAGAAACCGCGAAACATGAAGAACTTATCGCTAGACCTATCCTCCCAAAGCTCTCCTCCGTCGCATTCAAGCAGGGAAATCAATGTACCTCAATCGCCATCCATACAGGAAAATCTCAATGCATACGAAAACGGACCGATCTGCGTTTTAGAACCCAATTTGTTCCTCTTTTCGGAACCCAATACAAACGATCTGCGAAATTTCGACGTTATCGTGAACGTGGCAAAGGAGATCACGCCGGATCTGTTGGCCATTCCATCTCCACAAAGACCAGAGTACTATTCTCTTCCCTGGACACACACTTCATTATTATGCCCTGATCTTCCTTACATTTGTGAGACTATCGATTTTGCGCTAAAACAGAATAAAAAGGTTTTGGTGCACTGCCAGTGTGGCGTCTCTCGATCAGCTTCTGTCATTGTAGCGTACTTTATGTGGAAATTTCACTGGGGACTAAATGATGCTTACAAGGAAGTCAAGGCGAGAGCCCCCTCTATATCTCCCAATATGACTCTCATCTTTCAACTTGTTGAGTGGGGAGAGCAGCTGTTTGGGTCTCAATCGATAAACCTATCTCCCCCAGAGATGATAGCGACGCCTTGATAATATGAGGCAGTCAACTGAGATGGTGGTCTATATCAGACATGGGGGATCATGCAGAGGTTTTAGGATTGATTATCGTCAGTTTGGAAGATGGCATTCCTAAATAGCCTCACAGGAACGCAAAATTTCAGGATATTTGGTGTTTCTGTAACTTTGAGGCTGTGCGAATGATGCTTTGCGATACAAGTTGCTCGATCGAACCCTCTAAAGGGGTCTCTTTGAGTGTGATGCTTCCTTTGCCAACGCAATTAGGTTATATCGATCAGGTTGAAGTCAAGCATCTGTCGTATAAGTCGCCAAATTTCTCATCTCTCGAGTTGTAAAAAGTCAAGAGAAGGGTTTTCATGAGGGAGACGCCGATTATTGTTTAGCCACTTCGAACACCGGACTTCCGGTAGTAATTTACTTATAATGAGCTCGCATCTTTAGCCAAAGATCATCTCAACGAGAAGTCCGCAAAGTGCATTTCATAACCGTACTAAATAATGAAGAATTCTTACAACAGTCTCTAAGCAATCCAACACACACTCCTTCACGAGGGAATGAACATATTTTCTTCTAGTTGTTTGCTGCTGCACGCTTAATCTCTGTGCTACTCCAAAGCACTGTTCTTGGTTTCAGACCTCCTTTCCACAATGTGCAGCGGATTGGAAATTGCTGCTTCAACAATCTGAAGCCTACCAGACTGATGTTAGCCAAGCAACCGCAGAACCTTGGGGCTTCAATGAAAGTATGCCCGCAAGTCTGTCCTAACTTTGTGAGAGATTGCTACGACGAGAACCCGATGAGCTCTTCACAGCAATTTGAAAACTGACACGGTAACGTATTCAGGTTCTCAGCTTCATCATTATATTCGTCCCTCTCCAGCCAAAATGTGTGGTGTGCGTGTTGAGAATAGTTGAAATAGAGTCATATTACTGGTTGGCCTCAATCCTGGGACATTGAATGTCCAAGTCTACGTTTCTCTCGCAGCCTACAAGAGCAATCTATATTGTTTCCAAGTTGAAAAAAAAAAGGTAAAATCTGGGTCAAGTGACTAGAGCAGAAGGCTTTCGCTATCTCAATTGACCACCTAGCATGTGGTGGCAACTACAATTGCAGATACATTGTAATAACTTAAGCCTCTTAAGAAAGTCGTTCCCCGCCCAAAAATCAAACCTCCATCAAAACAACACATGTCGGGAAAAAGAAGAGTCTACCCACAGGCGCAATACTCGCAGGCCAATGCCGGCGTGCCTGTTCCGATGGCACCACAAGCGCCGGCATCTATGGGTCAAGCCCCCTCTGTAGCATCACCTATGGCTCCCATGGCTCCCATGGCTCCAATGGCTCCAATGGCACCTGCCGCTCCGATGGAATACGCCACTCAATCAATGAACAACGTCAGTCTAGATCCTGCGGCCCCTCTCACTCCTCTAAATAGACTTTACACCACCGATCTGCTAAAGGAGCTGCCCCCGCCTGTCTCTGACTTGGATTTGCCTCCCCCACCTATTGTTCTGCCGACAGACACCACTCTCAACAACTCTGAGTATGCCAATGCCCCGCCCGATTACTTCCGCTGCACTTTAAATGCTGTGCCGAACTCGCACGCTTTGCTGAAAAAGTCAAAACTGCCCTTTGCGCTCGTGGTGAGACCGTACATCTCCCTCAAATCCGAGGACAGCCCTGTACCTGTTGTAGAGGACGCGCTCATCTCGCGATGCAGACGCTGCCGTTGCTACATCAACCCGTTTGCCAAGTTTGTGGATGGCGGTCGTAGATGGAGATGCAATTTGTGTCAGCTGCAGAACGACGTGCCCTCCGGGTTTGACTATTCCCACATCGATAGGGTCGCCAAGGATAGAATGGGCCGCTCAGAGCTCAACTACTCGGTAGTAGAGTTTGTCGCCCCGACAGAATACATGGTGCGTGCTCCACAACCGCTTGTGTACGTTTTCGCGATCGACGTGAGCGCTTTTGCTGTCAAGAGCGGTTTCCTCTCTGTAGTTTGCCAAAGCATCTTGGAGAGCTTGGACAGAATCCCCAACGAGGACAAGAGGGCGCGTGTGGCGTTCATGGGTGTGAATTCCAGTCTGCACTTCTTTTCCATCCCATCCGACGAGGAGGAAGATAAGGAAATTTCCATGATGTGCGTTCCTGACTTGGAAGAGCCGCTTCTGCCTTGTCCCGAGTCGCTTTTGGTCAATTTGGAGAGTTCGCGGAAAAACGTTGAACAGCTCTTGGGAGAGCTCCCAGGATGGTTTTCCTCCAACCCAGAAACAAACAACGCTTTGGGTGCAGCTTTGTTGACTTCTCACAAGCTAATATCTTCCATTGGCGGTAAAATTGTCTGCTTCAACGCTGCCCTGCCCAACGTAGGACCAGGGAAACTAACCGTAAGAGACGAAGAAGCTCACTCGGGCAAGCCAAAGGAGGCTCAGACATTGCTCTCTTCGAACAACTCGTTCTACAAGTCGTTCGCTGTCGAATGCAACAAGTCCCAGGTTACTGTCGACATGTTCCTGACATCCTCTGGTGGCTACCAGGACGTTGCTACCCTAAGCAATCTTCCACGTTTCACCGCGGGTCAAACCCACTTTTACCCGGCGTGGACCGCAGAGCGCCTAGAAGACATCAACAAGGTTTCGCGTGAGATTTCAAATCACTTGGCTATGGAGATTCAGCTGGAAGCGGTGATGAGAGTGAGAGCCGGATCTGGGATCCGTGCTTCGGCCTTTTTCGGTAACTTCTTTAACAGATCTTCCGACCTGTGCAGTTTCCCCACTTTCCCACGCGATCAGAGCTATGTGATTGAACTCTCTCATGATGAGACCATCGCCAAACCGGTGGTCAGCATGCAATGCGCAGTTCTGCATACAACAACCTCGGGCCAAAGGAGAATAAGGGTTATGACTCTCGGACTTCCAGTCACTAAAGAAATCAACGAAGTTTACGCCTCTGCTGACCAATTCGCCATAGCTAATTATTACACGCAGAAGGCAGTTGAGAAAGTTTACTCTTCTTCGCTCGAGGAGTCTCGCGACTATGTCAACAAGGCACTCGCTGAGGTGCTCTCTACCTACAAGAAGGCTCTCGTGGCAGGAAACGTGGGGTCGTCCTCTCCCTTGCAATTTTGCACCAACTTGAAGATGCTTCCCCTACTTATGCACAGTTTAACCAAGCACATTGCGTTCAGACCAGGGAAGGTGCCCTCAGATCACAGAGCATACGCTTTGAACCTTTTGGGCTCTTTGCCGTTGCCTCAACTACTCAAATATATCTACCCGTACATATACTCCCTTCACGATATGCCCGACGAGTGTGGGAACCCATTTGAGGGGCAGACCATGGTTCCTGAAAGAATCAACGCCTCTTCTCTGTCTCTTGAGTCGTACGGGTTATATCTCTTAGATACCCATACCGAGCTGTTCCTTTGGGTGGGTGGTGACTCAGTGGCACAGCTTCTGGAGGACGTTTTTGGCATCGACAACCTCGATGGCGTTCCTTTGGGCAAGAGCGAACTGCCAGAACTTGATAACGAGTTCAGCATAAGAATTCGCAATATCGTCAATAAGGTGAGAGAGTCAAATGATTCCATCATCTACAAAAACCTTTATGTTGTGAGAGGCGTTGGATCTGCAGAGTCTGCTCAGCTCGCAAGCAGAGACGTTCTTTCCATGCGTATGTGGTGTATGAGCTACTTGGTGGAGGATAGAATCAACTCAAACCTCAGCTACAGAGAGTACTTATCGCAAGTGCGTGAGAAGATTAGTGTTTGAAAATAAGAATTCCCCAGTCTTTACAGTAATGCCATCCCTGGTTAACCGAGTAGAACCGAAAAAAAGTGTCTCAGAACGTATGGATACTCATCGCTATGTGATAGAATATATGAGCTATTCATTCGCCTTCTAGTTTTCTTGCCTCAAGTTTATTGGACTTAACGTTTCAAAAAAGAGGTTTCTATGGGAACCTAATTGAGTATTGAAGAGCTTGAGACAAAAATAGAACAGACAATTTTCAACACATCAAACAATACATTGAAAACAAAAAAAACAATAAACTAAAGAGCAACTTCGATAGTGGTCAACCTCAAGAGTTCGCGAGACCTCTCAAAGCTCCATACCACCAGCATTAATATCTGGTCCAGATCTTTTTGATCTCAAGGACTTTCCTCAAACTCTCAGTTTACACCTCAGCAAATATATAAGCCTCAATCGTGCTCGATGCCGCTTCTCCTGATGACATTATCTCAAAGGAATGCCCTGTGCCAATTAATCACATTATGCAAAGCGCTCAGTAGCAGCAGACTTTTGATGACGAGGTAAATCCAATTTGACTTGAGGGATACAGACCGTTAAGTTCGATCTCTCTCAAGGCGATTTCATATAAGAATAATGGCAATAGAACTCGTCATTTTTTTCTTTTTGACTACGAATGCACGCACACTAGCGACTATGCTACGGAAACCAAAGCCGAGGATACACGACGACCTTGACCGCATTCGAACCTCACCAAGGTGATTTAAGTGATCGATTGGCTTTGTGCCTTATGTGTTAAGATGATTCGACATTTGTACTCGTGCTGGCTCCAAGCACTCGTAATGAAGGCTGCGAATAATTCGATGGGTTTCTTTGGTAGAACCTATGATAGAGAGTGGAGCCTCGTTTGCTGGCTCCAAACATTTGTAATGTAATAAACAAGGCTGCGAATTAAACGTTGAAGCTTTTTGATGGAAACGGTGATAAAGAGTGAAATTTCGTCGAACGTGGCAAAGAAGTTTTTAGAACCGGCGATCAATACTCTCAAGACCAATATCAAATTCGCTGAATTAACTTTCCTGAGGCTTCGATAGACTCGATTCTGAGCTAAGTAAAAGACACCCCTTTAGGGGTTATCTTTCTCTTCGATGCTTGGATGAAGCTTGAACTGTCATTGACGTACTTTAGCACTGAGCAATGGCTGATACCACATTTTGTTTCGCTTCCAACCTGCACAACAAAATTGAATCACTTGTTATAGGCATATCATAATGCATGTGTACTTTTCTGCTTGTAATGGCCTACAATGTATAGGTAAAACCTAAAATGAACCGTGAAATATCAATCGATGGGCTTACCATGGAATCCGCGGAGTAATTCTGGCTAGATAATAAACACTATCTTCAAAAGGATTGCGAATTTCAACTCTCAACCAGAAGCTTTCCCTTGCAGTAGTGCATACCGATCGAGAGAGAACCATTTATAGATGTTTCGAGGAGCTGCACCTAATCAGTGAGCTTTTAGTACGTACTTCGGTGTCTCCGAGGAGGGTATTTTTACCCATTTGAGGACCTGTAGATTGTCTGCTCATGGGGACAGTGACATCATGCCATAGAGCTGTAGGTAGTTAGTAGATCTAAGGATACTCACCGCAAGATCCCCCTTTTTTTATATACCTCAGTGTGTCAATTGTCACGCCTTCAACTACTAACTCAACGCTAGCGATTCCACCGCCGCCATAATTAAGCGTGGGTCTTAGCAACTCTAGTTTTTTTCTTCTTTTTTTTCTTCTTCTTTTCTTCTTCTTCCTTCTTTTTTTCTTTTCTTTACTTCTTGGCTACTTTTTTTTTATTGGGAAACATGGAGAGCACATCCGCTTTTTTTCAATCGGGAAACACCAAAGACGTCATACACGTCAACTTTTTTTCGAAAAGGAAAAACCAAGAACTGGAACCACCAAAGACAAAGACGTAAAGCACGTCAACTTTTTTTCATCGGGAAACTCATCCGACTGATATATTGAATGGGAAGCAGCAAGAACTGGAAAAATCAAGAACTGGAAAAACCAAGAACTGGAACCACCAAAGACCACGTCAACCTTTTCTTCATCGGGAAATACATTCGACTGATATTTTCAACGGGAAACGCCAAGTACGGGAAACACCGTTTGAACAAGCTGCTGAACATCCGCTGATTGATCATAACAACACATGACGACGAAACCTTTCATCTTCCTTAATCCATCTGGGCCAACGAGGATATGCGCTCGTGAGAATGCCTTTGGATAAAACCGTGGTCTCAATGTGCTAACCGGATTGGTATGATCTGTATCAGTAGCAGCGATCATCCGACCATCCTCGAATTGCGAGGAGACTGTCGGGAATAAATCCATGCAGCTAGCAATAAGCCTAGTAATATTGTAATCGTCCTGTTTCCATGAGTGAAAGCAACAGTCTTCGAAAGCAGGCAAGCTTATTGTAATTGTGATTGTTTTTGTACATCAACCATACACCATGATTAGTGTAGTGATGACGTTTCAAGACATTCCGCCAGATCTCAGTAATCTGACTAATTTCTATTTGGATACCTTTGTTATTCGGATTATTTATTGTTGAGTCATCTGATCCAAAAATGTGAGGTATCAAAAGTCTTTATAATTTTTGCCCTCGTCGCTGACAATTAAATGGAATTACGTCTGCATCATATGCACTCGTCTGCTATGCTTTTGCAGTCAGCGGATGGGGTCCGGCTTTGGTTTAGAGGTTATCGACTACTTCACTGATTTGGAAAATGGATATAATGCGAATCATGAAGCAGTGTCGCACACATTGAAACTTATGTGTTCAATTCTCGGAAAAGGGCAAATGATTGGTGGGGGGGAAGGGGAAGAGTTTGACTTTGGAAATTTGTAGTGATCTCGTTATATTACTCTATGTGACTTTACTGCCGTCTGCTGCTTCAAACGCTCTTGGCGTCATTTTCCTGACATTTCGCTAATTATACATCAGGTCTCGCTACTGATGATGCTCAATATTCTCATTAATGTAGGAGTTTGGTGAGTTAGTCCATCTCGTTTCGAGCAATGCACGTATGAATTCTTAGACTTAAGGCGATTCAGGATCTCACCATTGAAAAGGATGGCTCCACAACATGTTTATCGAATACAATGTAGATTTCGTTCAATAAAGTTCAAAATAAATTGCTCACTGTCAAAGATGAGCAGAACGAGCTCATCTTGTAAGAGCTGGAGAATCATCGAAAATGGTACAGCCCAAAGGCAACTTCTGATGCACCCTTACACCAGATAGTGCAATACCCAATTTACCTGCCTACCCAATAGAAATTCATCTTTTTTAATATACATTAGCAAAACCTGCACGCTACAAGAATGCTTAGACAAACCCTTAGAGCCACCAGACTTGCCGCATTGCACCCATCCTCTAAAAGATGCGCCTCAGCTCTGTCCAATGCTACGGTGAGCAATTTGCAAAACAGATGGGAGGGATTGCCTGAAGTTGATCAGAAAGATATCATTTCTCAGCTAAGCGAGAGACAGAAGAACCCATGGTCAGAACTCACGCTTGCCGAAAAGAAGGCAGCTTGGTACATCTCTTTTGGCGAATGGGGCCCAAGAAGACCAATCCACACTAAAGAGGATAAATTATACATATTTTGGGGAGTCACCATCGGATTAGGTCTCTCTGCCGTTTTGTTCGGTGCTTTCCGTTACTACGGAAACAAGCCTAAATCAATGAACAGACAGTGGCAAGAAAAGACTGATGAATACTTGAAATCAAAGAATGCTGAGCCATTCACAGGTTACTCCCAGATCCAAAGCAAGTGATAGATATACGGGTGTAATAATATTACGTTTATAATATAAGTTTGTTGCATTGTTGTATACGTGTACATCAATATTGATCACATCCCTACATTTTTCGGTTTTTTTTCCGGTCGCTTTTTGTCTGATGCCCTTTTCTTTTGATTTCGAAGACGAACCAGATAAATCGTCTCAGTTACAAAAGGTACTTGAATATCTAGAGGTAGATACTCGGTTTCTTCCCAGAGCAGTCCCACTAGATTCATTGTTAAAGTCCATAATCGGCGCCCGATTTACGTTCACATCCACAGCAGATTCCCATGGCGAGAAGGTATATCGTCGAGAGGTCTTTGATGTCAAGCATCAGCTTATGATGGAGGACGCAAATACAGAAGAAACTCAGATTCTTTTGGGAGATGAGGATTTAAGAAATAACGTTTACGAAGGTGGCCTAAAAAGCTGGGAGTGTTCATTCGATGTTGTGAATAAACTTGGCGAACTGTCTGATATTCCTCCAAATGTTGTGGAAATCGGGTGCGGTTCAAGCTTGCCGTCCTGCTTCATTTTCAAGAAGGTATTGCATGAAAAACATGAGCCAACCAAATTCATCCTCACGGACTACAACGAATCCATCTTGCGCCTTGTGACTCTTCCCAACTTGATTATAAATTGGGCCAAAACTTTGAGCGATACAGACTTTGCAGCTCTGCAGGCAGATTCGAATACCCCCATTAAGGATGATGAATTACAAGTCACAGATAACGTTGTAGCACAGTTTTGTCAGGCACTTGAATCAAACTGCATCGAGCTGTTTCTCGTGGCTGGCGCGTGGTGCTCCCAATTTTTGCATATTTTATTAGACAATCTATTGCCCGATCAGCCTAGTCTGATCATATCTTCTGAAACCATATATTCTCTCCAAGGTCTGCCCGTAGTGGGGGAGATACTTCTGGGGCTCTTGGAACACACAGAGAAGAGTTCAGTCCTTGTGGCGGCAAAGGATATATATTTTGGAGTTGGAGGATCGGTGAATGAGTTTCTGGCATTCTTACAAAGAGCTGGTGGTGTTGAGGTTGAAGTGGAAAAAGTGGACAGTCATCTAAAAAGGTCGCTAATATGGGTCAGACGCTCGAGCTGATTGCCTTGCACTTACGGCTTTGATCTAAACACCTTGCCAGTGCTGTTCTTGATCCCATGCCCTGTCCTAATTCAACTTAAGCATATTATGCTTCTCATTTTTCACTTGTTTATAGTTTCTTGCGATAATGAAGTCTATCGGAGAAATTGTTTCTCATACAATACAAAGTGTAGACAGTGTTTGATGATTGTTTTAGCCTTCTGAATTGAAGCTGGTTGCAGCCAGTCTACTACAGTTCTTTGAGAGCTACACTAAAAAGAACTTTGACAAAATCCTACTCGTTGCAATACCTGTGTAGCCTCCACTCTAGAGAGGGCTCACCACACCAGTAATCCCGAAAATGTAAGGATGCATAATGACATTTGAAGCCTTTTTAGAAGAAGGGTTCAATCGTGACAGTTTCGCCAATGACATAATCCTCGCTACAAATGATCCTCAGGAACAGTGTTTAGATCTCACAACCCCTCTTAAGCGTCTGCAATTTGACTTGAAAGAGGTAGAGAAGCAGATCAAACAGGATGTGAGTGTTCTATTCATAGACGACTAACAACAAGGCATCATCAAATTACGATGAACTCGTTGATCATTTCGAGAACTGGAATAAGTCGAAAGACTCTTTAAAACAGATCTCGCCGTCTTTGAATCAAGTGCGGAATTCCCACAATAGGCTGCACCAAACGGTGGTTTCTCCGTATGAGGACGTTGTCTCTGTTCATGCGGCGCTCAAGAGACTTCACCAGACTTGCTCTCTCTTACGTAATGTGATATACTTCATACATATTGTTGAGCAGCTGGAGGAGATATGGCAGTCGGATAATTTGCAAGCAGTGGACGCCTCAAGTAAAAATGTATTGGCTTTTTGTAAAACTCTTAAATCGCTGCAGGAGCACAAAAATCGAACGCCTTCGTTGAGTTCTTTGAAAATTGCGAGAGATTACGATACACACGCAAGAGAGGTGCATCTTGTGGAAATTTGTCGCTCTAACATCAATAAACTTGGAGACAATTCATTCAAAAGCACCGACCTCGGCAACTACATCCATAGTCTATACCTGCTGTCACCAAGCAAGCTTTTTGAAAGCGTGGGAAACTTTATACAGTCGCAAGCGGCAATCAGTGTCAATTATTTGACCAGTACGCTAACGAGTCCGAAAACCTTTGAATCGATACTCAAAGATCAAGTTTCTCTGAGGGGAAAGTCCGTTGGCAGACTTTGCGCGGTGATGCAAGGTATAGAATCAGAAAATGAAAACCTGCTTTCAGAATGTCTGTCCCAACTGGAAACATCAGGTTTAGTATCATTATTCTGGCGAGACGTTGCTCGAAAGTTTGAACCCAATTTGCGAAAGACATTGAACAGAGGCGGACCTGTAGCCAAAACCCTGAGGGGATATAAAGATGATATTGTTAGCTCCATACCCAGTGGTGTATTGGAAAGCTCGTTCGAACCCTTCATAATATTCAAAGATGGACTGGAAGTGAGAATGATGCTTAATTCTTTGATTGCATTGAGTAGCAAATGATGAGAGCAGGTTAGGTTGCCCTTATTCCATCCTCGCTTTTCAAAGGCAATGAATGTATCAAGCTTTTATGATACTAAAAATAAACTTATCAGAGGACTTTTCTCCGCTTGTTCTTCGCCCCCCCTCTTCTTCGCTTTTTCATTATTCTTCTCTTTTCTTTTTCCAGTTCAGCTGTTAGTTTGGCACTTTCTGCTGCTCGTATCTTCGACAGGATGCGATTATCCCTTCTCCGCTTTCCTGGTCTGGACTTTTTAGTCACTGAACCTATTTTTTGATTATAATCATTCAAGTTTATAACTGCACCAAGACTTGTTGATTCTTTTTTGGAGTGATTCATTATATCTTCACCACTTATGGCCACCTGCTCAAATTGAGCCCGTCCCAAAGGGGAGTAATCTGCAAAGTAGAAGGATCTGGGTCTCTCTTGTATGATTTCCTCCTCTATCGGCTGTTTCAAATTCACCTTCTGCACAGAAGCTGTTGAAAAAAGAGGGAAATCAAACTCCTCAGGCTCCTCTTCCGCCTCGGGAGTTTCTTTCTCTATAATATCAAAATCCACGAGCTGCATAGGGGTGTAATAGTTAGTGTCCGAGCTCTTATTGTCCTCGTAGAGCTCTTTACGAGAGATGATGGCTTCCATTTTCTGTTTTTTTTCTTACACGCGGAAAGTATTTTTTGATGAAATGCACGGATAATTGGGACGAAATCATCGGATGCCCAGCCCAATGAGCAGAAGGTTCTCCAATCGGTATGTTTGTTGAGAGACTGGAGATTCAAGCTCTTCGAAATTAATTGATTCACAGAGCTCGTCAAAGACTTAATCAATTCAAACTGCTGAGGCATTATAATTCCCATCATGATGCATTGATTAGTACGATAAAGAGCCATAGACTGGAAAATGAGATAGGATGTACCTGAGTTTACTTCCGTTGTCATGATGATTGACATCTCTGTATAGTGCACGGACTCCACAACGTGTGGCTCTTCCTTTGTCTCGGTTGGAAGGCTAATCTGGCCAAGCAAGACCTTGATTTAATCGACGCCACAGCAATGACTATCTATATCCCGTATTGCCTTTTGATGAGTCGCCAGTTGATTAACCACCTGTTTTCTCCTTTCTCGGGAAGGAGTTCTAGACAGAACATTTCAAAAATATCCGAGAGCACTATGTTCCTCGTGCACGTAATTAAAAAGACTGAACAACGTGATCTAGATAATCCTTTCAAGAACAAGGTGCATGGAAGGCTATTTTCACCAGGTGAGCTTTTTCAAGAATATCCTCCCGGGCTATTGCATCAGCTTCCTCCATGATAGATGGCCTGTCCAGATGATTTCTCTGAGACTCAGATGCGTACCGTTTGTTCGGATTCCATTTGAATCGGGAACAATTCCTGCCATCCTTAGATCTCACATACTTTTCATTGCATCACGACTGTCCGTCTAGACACTACCATAGTCTCTGATAGCATGGTCAATAGTTCGTCAATATTAGCCGAGGAAGATCTGAACTCTCGCAAGCTGATTGATTGTCCTTAAAGGCTCATCTCTTTGATCTCGTCCGGGGTTTACCGTGATCTGGTGAATCAGAATTATCAATCTGGTAAAACTCGGCTCAGTTCTAATCGCATACTTTTTCTAAATCAAATCTGGTCTGTGAAAAGCTGTTCTTAACGCAGCAGGTGTTAAATTCTGTTTTGAAAGCTAGAGCCAGGCACAGCCGTATGGGCTCACAATTGCAGCAGTATCGAGAGTGCTGAAAGATTGCACCAATCTCGAAATGTTCAATTCGCTTGGTAACGAATTGCCTCTTTTCGAGAAAGACAACACGAGTCTGCCACCGAGCTCTTTCTCGACACCTCCAAATACGGCAGCAGCCTTCAAATCAGCTGTGATGGAAGCTGGGTCCTTTGGAGCTCCCTCTTCTGGGGCAGCAGCTTCTTGGGCAGCTTGTTGAGCAGCAGCAGCTTCGGCGTAACGCTTGTTCAAGTCATGGCATCCCCCAAACAACATAAGCTTTCATGCACGTTGTGCGGCTCAATTTCGTTTTTGTGCAATTATACATTCAAGCAATGAACCACCTTTACGAACATCACACTAAAAATATGGATCCCAAGTCGTATATCATGCTTTTTTACCGTCAGCTCGCACCTGTGGTTTATGAATACGAGTTGTATTCCAATGCAATCATCAGAGATGGCCTTTGCCGAACAAATGGCTGGACAACCAAGCTCTCGCCAAGTATTCTCGAGAAGTATAATGGTGTTGGCCAGTTTTGGCTCGAGACCGATGGATTCCAGGAGCCCGAGTTTGAGGAAGGATGTCCTGACAGAAACTATCTTTTCATCTGGAGAGAATTATATCGATCTTACTTCTCCTTATAATGATTGCTGCCACGGAATGTTAACTGAAGGCTGGTTGCGCTCTTGAGAAAAAAAAAAAAGATGAATTGAAACGTCACCGTAATGTCAAATTAAAAACATATTTCTGAGAGTAAGGCGCCAGATGCAAATCTTGGGCAGCTCCAATATATGGTGCGTAATAGCTCGCTCGGACAATCGAGTGGTTATAACCATGTCTTCATCCTTTTCCATCTCATGGCTGATTTGCAGTGATCAGATGTGCACAGCATAGCTGCCAGGAATGAGATGCTGGCTTAGATTGAGAAGATATGTCTCTTGAGCAGCAGCAGCAGCTAGCACTTCAAGGTTTAGACAATCCTCATATCCTACTTCTTAACCTTCGCAGATGATACCGATCAATGATTTTCTACTTATTTTGATATCTCAATGGAGGCCATCATACTAGAAAAGACTTGTTTAAGAACCAGATAACCCTATGTGGTATATCAAATGTCTGGCTGTTTTGTGGTTTCTTATAAAAGCTTGACAAGCTTGAAATTCGTTATTAGCTTCTGGCAAACAGAAAAATCCTAATATTTCAAGTGGAACCAAACGATGATTTATTCGGGATTTATAAGACAACTCCAGTATGCTAAGCCTAAATACTGTCTCTCACCTTTCGAAAATGTCGAGACTCTTCAATCAACCTGGTGGCCCACTGCGCATATGACGAATACTGAAAATAATCAGTTTCTCAAACTTTGCATAATTCACAGCACAATGTATATACTACTATGCAGACATACATCTATAACTCTCAAATCAATTAAATCGGGGGAAAGCCTTAGGCCCCTCCATTTTCTTCCTAGTTCTCAAAGAGGCATCTTTTGCTTGATCCTACTGTGACATTGATTTTTTCAATCACTGGGATTGCAGGTTGAAGTATGTTTGACTGAAGAAAAAAAAAATTTACCTGGATTAGCAAAGCGAAATTAGTGTTTGCTTCGTAAGCACCTGATGAACTGTGAGTGTCCTTTTCTCCGGAGCAGCGCTGGCAAACGCAAGGGATTACCATCCCGGGAAGAAGCTCATTACATACAGGCTTGTTGAGATATTGCAGGCTGACCAAGATGCGTATAAATTGACTTTGACCTGAAGTTTGGTGATCCGACAGAAGTTTTCAGGTAGCAGAGGTTAAGGATGAGAAATGGGGGAAGAAACAAAGACAATCGGAGACAAAAATCTCAGCTGTTGAGGTCTTCTGAGCTTGACCTTATAATTAATATTAGTAGGATATATGTGAGAGGGGGTTAAAGGGGCTTCTTTGGGTGCATGCAATCGCTCTATATTCGATGTCTCTGAAATACATGATGCATTCGATTGATCGGGGACAGATAAAGGAAGAAACTGAGACGAGATGAATTATACTAGAGTAAGATATCAGTTTACTGTCTTGCTTTCAGTAATTATCTCCGCGTTTCCGTTCCGTTAATTCAACGAGAAAGAGCAAGAACTTTGTTTCTCTCTTTCGCGCGACCTGCTTTGACGGACTTGATGATTGCCTTCTTTGAGAGGAATCAAACACAATAAAGGCAATAGGTTATGAGGAGTGGTGAGGACGATGGGCATTCTGCGAAGCATTACGTCACCCGCTTATATATACAGACGTTACAGAATGGGCGTTACAACCCATACACCATATATGTTCTTTTTCACCTCTATCTACAGCTCCCAAAGACAAAGATTCTTGATTCAGAGTTTCTGTTATGGGTATTATCGGAATTGCTGGGCTTGAATACCTACATAAAGTTCTCAAAGACATCGTCAAATTGAGCGTACGTACTTGTGTCATTCTTAATCCGAAAGTCTTGCTCATAGAGAGTCGCAAAGTTCCGGTTCATGGTTGAGTAATGCATTCAGCGCGGCCTCATCTAAACTGTGAAACTTTTCGGCAATCAGCTCTTGAATAGAGGTACGGGAATAGCTATACGGATATTCGATACGACGAAGCGCAAAATATATACATTTTTCTCGTTTTCCCTCGAGCTGATGTTGAGATCAAGCTGCCTTAGCGGGCTGGCATGTGAAATTTCTCTCTGCTAGGACCGTGAGATCTTTGGTCCTGGTGTATGAGCGTATCTATGTATTCTTGAGAATCGAGAAAATAAATAGTAGAGATGATGTACATATTGAGCCACACAACTCTCGCTATAGGATAATTCCATGTAACAACTTCTCTCTATCCTTTTTTTGATGTTTTTTATTCTTTTTCCATTTGACTCCTTGTAAAGGAATACCAAGGTTTTATCTTCTCAGAAATGATTCATGCGTTCCCTAGCTTCATCATTTGTCGGGTTTTACTTGGTATACATAACATTCGTTGTTATTGACCTCCCTTGGAGTATGATGCGATCCAGCCACTAGATGCAGTTGCGGCTGTAAATAAAAACGATAAAGTGTCACTTCACTCAAGAATGTCGGATTATCAGCCATAATCCGGGAAAACAATGTGATGCAACTTTGGGAAAAGAAATGTTAGTCATGCCTTTTCTAGCATGTATGACTTGCGGGGAAAGTCATCGGGCGTGCGGATAAGTCACTCATGATATGTCACATCACATGTGTTTCCCCACATCAATCGGTATATAAAAGAGGCCACAAACCTCAACTAT
>JAJLSF010000416.1:0-32055 GCA_030567395.1 Citeromyces hawaiiensis
TGCTGGACCGGTTTAGATCAAATATTGAAGAGGATGAGCAGCATAAACTCAACTACCATTTGTATCAGGCTTTGAAAAAGTCGCTGTATAAGCCATCTGCATTTTTTAAAGGGTTTTTATTCCCTCTTG
Source organism: Citeromyces hawaiiensis (assembly GCA_030567395.1). Lineage (NCBI taxonomy): Eukaryota > Fungi > Ascomycota > Pichiomycetes > Pichiales > Pichiaceae > Citeromyces > Citeromyces hawaiiensis. Next base: position 130 of record JAJLSF010000416.1, read on the forward strand.
TGGAGGAACGGTGTTCGTCTCGTGAGGCAGTTATTGCTGGCTCGATTCTTGCCAAAGTTTCCATCCCGGTCATACACTCATCCGTGGCTTTGAGTTGGCTCACAGAGCAGGAATATTCACCGGCAGCTACTGTTTTCATACGTATTCTCGTTGAGAAAAAGTATGCTCTTCCCTACCAGACCATCGACAACCTTGTGTTTTACTTTATGAAATTCAGAATAGTCAATACCACGGAAGCCATGGAAGACGAGGAGCCAAAAGAAGCCGCGCCTTTGCCAGTTGTGTGGCACAAGGCACTTTTGGCCTTTGCTCAGAGATACAAAAATGACATCACCGACGATCAGAGAGATTTCCTGCTTGAGACAGTAAGACAGAGATTCCACAAAAGCATAGGACCTGAAATAAGAAGAGAGCTCCTGGCAGGAGAACCTAGACTGGCTCAAGCAGATGCTATGATGGATGCTTAGTTATCCCAACAAATAAACTAGAAAAAGGATATTCCTCTCCTTGTAAGTCGTAAAGAGGCAGATGTCTGTATCCCTTTTTCAAGTATTCAAGTTTCACCACGTACGCGCCAATGAGCTCGTCTTTCTCGTCAAAAGTTTTTGACTTGACGTTGAGCTTGACGAATATCAGCTCATCGGAAGACTCCACACTAAAAGTGACGCTTTCGTTCCAGATGGGATTGAAACCGTTCCGCCTGATGATGCTAGTCTCGAACAGCTTGCCGTGAGGGAGATGATTATCATCTAAGGAAATTTCCCCGCCATAAACTTCCACTTCAATAAACGGGTTGATGTGTGACTCTTTGTAGTCCTTCGGTCTTGGAAGTTGCTGAGCCGATATTATATTGAGAGTGATTTTGAGCTGTTTGATGGAGGAGTAGTTGAGCTTGCGTTTTTCTTTATTGGTCAGCCTCAAAGACTGCGGTTTCAAAACGTATCCTGCTTTGGGACCAATGTTGAACATGGACTCGTTAAGCTGCTGACCCAGATCAAACGTCTGCCAGTTTGTAGCGCACATTTGCACGCCGCGGCTCCAGTAAAGCAAAGGGTTAAAATTTGTCGAGCTTAGACGGTACCGCGATGGATACACCCTCATGAGGAACTTGACGTTGTGTTTTTCGAGAGACTGCAGCTGAGGTTCCTCTTTCAGTATCTTGTTGATGCTTTTCTCAGAGAAGGAGAAGCAGTGGTTAAAGTCCTTGGACTCTGGAAGGTAGAAGTTCTGGAATTTTATAGAGGAAAAGTAAACCCCAAGCGAGCTCAGTTCCACCGCCATTCTATTCTTGGACGGGGGTCTTTTCGGAAGAGTCTTGGGAATCACCACAGCAGATGATGGTAAACTGTTGTCTTCGCTGAAGGAGGAGGCGTAAGAGCTCGAGCTTGTTGTCTGGGATTTGGAAGAAACGAATGCCTTTTTCACCTTGATCAGCACTTTATGCTTGAGCTGAGCTGGAGACGGCAGCGAGTTTGCACTTTGTGGACTGGTGATGAGCATATCGTCAAACACCTCGATGAGCCAATTGCGCACTTTGAGTTGGTTCTCATAGTTACAGTGCACTTCCAAAGAAAGCACAATCGGGTATGGCGACGTTATGAAGCCATATTTCTTTATCGTTTCCAAGATAACATAAAGACTACACCCGGATGTGAATGCGCGACCGTGCTTGACTATGGGCTCGTTGTCGCTTCCGTCCCAGATATCGATTTCAAGACATCTGCATCCCTTCTGGAGAGCTTTGACATAACCTTCCATAGAAGAAGTGCCGCGGATCTGTGATCCCAACAGGTATGTGTTGTGCGAGGAAGATATAAAGTATTCGTTCAACGGCCTGGAAAAGTCTTCATTCGAGGACTCGAGCGGTGCCGATCTTGAAGACGAGAGGTATTTGACAAAGAGAGAAAGAGGGATTTCCTCCTTGTAGGAAACCATCTCAGAAACCTCTTCAAGAGTGATGTTCTCTCCCTGAGTGTTGATTACGAAACTATAAAACTGCATGAGCGACATTGAATCTTGGCCATTGGTGATTTTGAGAAAGATCTGATCAATCTCCTTCCGTCTTTTCAACAGTTCAACAAACTGCTGAAACTCAGGGAAAGTCAAATGACCCTTCTGGCCCAGATCTGCGTTGCGGAAGAGAAATGACAAGGTGCCCATATCGGTATTGATATCGAGTCTTTTTGAAAGTTTGGCAACACCTTCGAAATCAAGGTGATCATAAGGAATCGCACTCTCCTTTGTGTAGTTTGTCCAATGGAACTTTATGAATAGATCGTTATCTGTAATTCTACTAAGGCTTTTGTTCAGTTCCCTTCTGAGGCTCACTAGGCTGGAGAGACTGGCAGAGAAGCACTGGAACTGATCGATATCTATGGCCATTACATGCAGCGCTTTCAAGTTGTTATTAAGGGTGTTTTCGTTATAGTGGATGATGGTGAGCCACTGATCTTCCAGTTCAACGCCCACTTTGAACTCTTCTCTGTAATTCCTTGCGCGCTTTCCGGCTCTTATATACTTTATTTTGTCGAGTTTTAGATAACTTGACGCTTTGTTATTCCAGCGAAGGGTATTCTCCTGTACGTTGATCTGGAATACCCGTAAGGCCTTTTTCTTGTGAGTGACTCTCAAGAGCTCTACCCCGGGACTTACAAGAAAGAGAGGGATTGTACTGTTGGATTTAGGCTCCAGCGCTCTTTCAGAGGGTTTTCTTTTGAAAAAGTTTTTAAAGCGTGACTCTCCCTCCTCGCTCAGGGGCGACTCGGAATGCGTATTCGTACGCAGGAACGAGAGGTGACTCGAGAGGCTCGAAGACCTCACGGGACTCAGCGAAATGTTCCCGTCATCCTTTTCAATCGCAAGGGCATTTGAAAGAGACATCCCATGAGGTTCGAGTCGAGATGGTGGTATTTTGTTTGGTGGTGGTGTTGCGATGATGTGAGTCATGAGAGTCGATAAATGATTCAATAGAGGATAACTTTATTTGATCAGAATCGGAATATTTATTTGAGAGTATCCATTCGAATGGGTCAGGAGTTCCAGTTGTTCATTGTCCTTTGCGGAGTTCCAGTTGTTCATTATCCTTTGCGGCTGTGAGAATGGAGGCGACTTAGTATCAATAACAATTGGATAGTTCCGAGTTGATTTCTATAGGTCAAAAGATGATGGCATGATCTAAAATCAGTCGCATTATAAATGGAATACACAAATCTATCAGAACAGTGACTCTAAGTCGCCAGCAACACTCGAACTTACCTTCTCACAGACCATTGACGCTGCTTTTTTTTGCTGCACTTTTTTCTGCTTGAATACTCGTCTATCTCGACTGCAGCGTCACGAGACTTCCTGCGGGGCTTGAAACGACCTGACTTGGATTTGGCCCTCGGAACGGAAATCTCCGGTTCCGGTACCTCTTCCAAACCAATTTCCTTGTCGGAGGATGCGACTTCCGCGTACGAAAGTTTCCGCAGCGACACGTCGATGAAGTCGTTTCCGAGTTCCTGGCTTTCATGCTCAGCAGCATCAATAGGCTTCATCATGATGGCATGGTGTCTCAGCTCAGCAGGACTGCTCTGCTCAATTGGGTTTCTCCTGGAAAATGGCCAAAGAGAAAAGTGCATACCCTTTTGTTGGTGTTTACGCGGATTACACAACGATAAGATAGTGCGTCGATCCATACACCATGCATCTTTAGACCGTGTTCTTTATTGAAAGGATCTGCATCCGGAACACCAATCGCCGGATACGGAAATCCGCTGAACGAGAAGCAAAGTCTTTCGCCGGATGGCGCTGGATTGAGAAAGCTGCAGCTTACGTTTGGAACATACGAAATCCATGGTATTCTGCTCGGTGAAGAGAGACTGGAGGTATGCCCAACAAAACCGTGCAGAGCAATCACATGACTCACAGCGAAATAAAGTCTCAACGATGAGCGTGTCATGTTTGAACATGCTAAAAACGACTTATTAGTTAGAGACCACATCGCTATGATGTCTCGGGGAATAGGCGGCGTCCAATGAGGCGGCTTGATCTCAAAGCTGATGAACCATAAACATGAAGCCTGCGTCGACCTTCAAGCTCTGCGGGTTTGAGCTTCTCTCAGACGTATCCTAGTATTGCAACTGCTGATAGTTCATTCATAGCACCTGAATCAAGGGCATTGTCTCTAACCCAGTGACCAGTCAATAAACACACCTCAAGAGAAACGTCAGTAAACTCCATGCCCTCTTTCAACTGGTCGCCACCACGCAAAAAGACGAATCCTCTCACAAATCCTTCACATTATGATTCTTAAACTTACGACTGCCTCGTTCTATAGGCTTGCACTGAAACCTGTTGCCCAAAATGACAAACTCCACCTCTTGATCTTCGTCCATAGATAGCGTGAATGCAAAATTCGTATTCTGTTTGGTAATCATTCTAATTCCGCCAACTTGCTCCTTTTTAGACCACTTGAATTCTTGCTGGTGGGGAAAATCGTTTTTCCAGCCATCTTTAGTGGGAACAACGATGATGAAATGAAATTGAGACTCCCACACAACAATCCCACAAAGCCCCACGAGATTAAAGTTCCTGGAGCTGCATACACGAATAAAGGCTCCAATCATATCAGAAGACGAAAGCTTGTTGAGCACAACGGCCAAACTTTTGTTTTCCGACAAGCTGACCACTTCGTTTATGTATGAGGACCACAGCGTGTTGAGCGGTATGAATTGCTCAAATTTGAGCACGTTTTCGTAGTCTGGATGGGCAGATATATTCTTTCTGGAACGAGCGAGTTTCTTTTGGAGGTCTAGATTGGTCCGCACAAACTTTTTGAACTCATTACGGGTCGCTTTGGTGTCGTACTTATTTGTGGATGCTGCTGGACTATGTAGATGGTGAAGGAGGCTCTTTTTCTTGATTTTGGGCTGAACGTTTTTGTCCCCTTTTGTTGACATCAAGATCAAGTAGTTTTTCTGGTCCCCACCGGAGGAGTACCGCGACTCCAGGATTTGATTGATTTTTTCGTCACTGTCAAACCGGTGGCATCGAGAGAGCAGCTGAAACTCGATCGGGTTTGATCTGTTCATTTTTCACCCCTATATATATATATATATATATAGGGATATATATGCACACATGATTCGAAACTTCACAAGGCTTGTTAGGCAGACGAGAAAGTATAGTACTCCATTCCAGGAAGATCTGCGTACTTCCAAAGAGGAGATACTAGCCAATGACCCCAACTTGGAGGGATTTTTCGCGGATTCCTGCGACCACAACCCTGACGTGATACCAATAGATGATCCGACGGGTGATTTGATAGGCAGACAGTTCACCCCAGATCAGCTTCGAAATGTCTACAGAGAGATGGAGAGTATGGGAATGCCTAGTACCTTTTTCACTCCCAAATCGCAGATAATAGATCAACTCCAAGCACATACTCCTTTAGTCGTGGTATCCAAGCTGATGGACCCTCGTCTCAATCTCTCATTGGAAAAATATGTCTACGATAAGATGCCCTCTTCAGCAAGAAGGATGATGTTTTACAGAAACACGCCGTGCGTGGTGATCGGGAAGAATCAGAACCCGTACGTAGAGGTGAATCTGGAGGAGGCTTCTAAACAAGGTGTTCCCATTTTACGGCGAATATCGGGTGGCGGAACTGTAGTTCATGATTTGGGCAACTGTAATTTTTCATTTATGACGGAGAAATCCCAGTTTAACCGTCACAATATCAATGGCAAAATTGTCAAACAGCTCAATGATATAGAAGTTGGCCTCGCTGTCAATGAGAAGGGCGACATTGTGAGCTCGGAGAATGGGAACAAGGTAAGCGGCTCGGCTTTCAAGGTTTCGAAGGGAAAGTCCCTTCACCATGGAACAATGCTGCTGAACTCAGACTTGCAGCAGCTCAAGAAGCTTTTGAAAAAAACAGATCTCAAGCACCGTGATTTAAAGACTTTGGGGACAAACTCCATAAGAAGCCCTGTTCAAAATATCGTTATAGACGAGGATGTATTCGTAAGACTAGCTTCCAAAGCTTTTTCCGACTCGTACAGTCAAGGCATGTGCGATACTTTAGTAATAGAAGATGTTACTCAGCTTCCAGCTGAAGTGATGGAGGAATCGCGAAACTCCCAAACGTGGGAATGGGTGTTTGGTGGGTCGCCAAAGTTCTCATTGATCCTTCGCCAGCCGGGGGTCTTCTTCGAGGTGAAAGTGGTACGTGGCCATATCGAAGAAGTGGTTGTGGAGGGGAACAGTAACCTGCGTGAGCTATTCCAGGAAATGGCGGCTCACAGACCTAGATTCATTGGTCGCGAGGTGAGGTCACTACTGACCCCATCTACGGAAAGAGAGATTGAATTATGCGATTGGGTGAGCTACAACGTGGACTTTTATGTAAACTACGATGCTCTTTTAGCGTGACCATCCTTACACCGCATTCTCACCAGAATATGGCTGATTCGATAGAGTACAAGAAGCCTGCCAATTTCAAAAGCAATCTGGCTATAAATAGACGGAATGCTCTGAGAGAGTTTTACAAGATCCAGCAGGCCAATCAGGAGCATCTCAGCAAAGCCGGGGATGGGTCTGGAGATGTTGCGGTAGCTGAGCCTGAGAAAGACGAGCTTTCTTTGAAGACGTTGGATGAGTTTCTCAAGACACGTGACATCGAGGATATTGTTGCTAAGGAGAACGAGATCAACGAAGTTCTCAACACCAATCAGAATGAGATCAAATCTATTATATACAACAACTACTACGAGCTGATCAAGATTAACCGTGTTCTTGCATCCTTGAAGGATATTGTGCATGGATCTAGCAACGATGCTCTCGAAGACTTGAGCAGCATAAAGGAAAAACTGGGACGCTTACAAGGAATGAATTGGGATATTGAACTAAACTCGAGGCAACAAAGTAATCTCACCGTTGCGTCAGCAGCTTCCAGTTTGATGAATAAGGAGAATGTGAATGTAAAGGGAGATATGGAATCTTTCATCGAGGGTCAGTCAAAGAGTATGGCTTCTCAGTTGAATGACTTAAAGCGTTGACTATTGGGAAAAGGCATAAAATCTCTCAGCACGTGCCGAGGCGATGAGTTCGTCTCTTGCTTTAGTTTTTTCCTCTTCAGATTCTAAGCCGTGAAGCATAATGGCCAACTTGGCACGATCCCCAACGGACAAGGATTTCTCGCCAGAAGACGAGTGGAATCATTATTTCACCACTTTTTGTCATGAAAAATGCCACAGAGGGAATTCCACCGAGCTCTGTGCGTCTTCCCATTATGAAACCTCTTTTGGAGAACTCGGACGGGCTGACTGCATCATTTGCCGAGTCGGAGATGAAGGTGAAAGTGACTTTTAAGCTTATCATGGATCCTACGATGAGTTTCTCAGAGAGTCTGCTTTGAAGAAGCAGGCATTTGAGTCGCAAGATGTGGAAAAGTTCAAAAGTCTCATGGAGGACGGCGGTGCCATGACGGGGAAAACCGATGCGGAAAAGACACATTTGAAAGAAAAATTCGGAATCCTTGTCAATCAGGATATCACATCTCCGAAAAACTAAGATCACCTTATTGGTCCATTGAATAGATGTTCACTTTTTTTTAATCTGTATAACGAAAAACCAACATCTTAGAGCCAGCCTGCGAAGCGCTCTATTACAGTCAGTGGGAAATATGAGGAAAAGCGAGCAAGTAACAAACCGATACAAGATAGTTCCACAATATACCAAGGCCTTGACTCAAATGGGATGGCTGCTGTTGGACATTATTCAAGTTTCTGGGGGATGGCTTCTACTTATCTGTGAGTATGTTTTCTTCGATTTTGACATCTTTCAAAATCCTCATCAATTCAGTATAAATCTTGTATTCCAAACGGGTATAGCTTTACTTGTGTTTTATAGACGAGCATCTCAGGTGGTGTGAGTCAGTAGCTCTCTTTACCCTACGCATAACGAAACGTTTGAGTATCTATCCGGGAGAAAGCTACCCATCTTCTCAGAAGCTTGAACTCACTGAGGGGATCAACGATCCGTACGTCAAACCGTTTGAGAAATCCTTTATCTGTAGCTCCAGCGAGCAGGCAAACCGAGTTCTGGAAACTTTTGGCACTCTTAAGGGAGAGCAGTATGTTAAAGAAACGGAAGGAATTGTTCCCCTTGACGAAAATAAAGAGTCTCTCTTGAAAGCTTTGGCACAAGAGAAGTTCTCCAACCCAGAATGCGCAAAGGTGGAAATCCACCTGATGAAGGATTCTCCGGCTGAACCTGCCGGTGCCATATGGAGAGAATGTCGCTTTGGAGAGAAATCTCCGAGTGGCCCAAATAGTCTCTCTTGGGGTTGAGTAACGGAGATGTGGTAAAAATGGTACGGATTGTCGTTGAATGCATCGAGAGTAGAATTGGCCAAGTGGGGAGAGCTGGAAAGTTGCTGGAAGTCATCCAAATTAGAGTCATCAGATGATGAGTCAATCGAGAGCGGGGGAATGACTTCTGAGGGAGGAAGAGCATCTGCCACAGTACTTTCAAGACTATTCTCCTGTTCGTTCTGATCCAGCATTCTCATGATAGAGTTTTTAATCGAGTCTTCTGGTAAATCTTCTGAAAGGTGTTTCAATGAGTCTTCTGGTGAATCTTCTGTAAGGTGTTCCAATGAGTCCTCCAGTGGGCTTTGTATCAAATAATTCCGAGGAACTTTTTTGCTTGAGATTGAGTGCTTGACAGTCATGAGAGATATTTTGATCTTACAGCGACCATATTGCTCACATGGTTTGATCTAATGACTGACCTCGATGCTCACCTTCTCGGCTCCAGTACAGAGTGACGTTTTTAGCGGGTGCCCTAATTGACCAAGCATCATCCATATCTTCCTAGCTGATAGCTGCTGTCTCCCCTTTGGTTTATATATACCACCACTATCACTTTGAGTGAGCATATGTGCACCTATTTGCTCGTCTGCAAAATATGAGTCTTGAAAGGGTCATTGGACGAGGTGCATCATGCAGCTGTTATTTCGGCTCGCAGAACGATAGGTTGAACTGTTGAACGGCTTTAAGTCGCCGAATTTAAATGGCACAAATCTCGTGAATGAGCGAGCGATTGCCCAAACTCGATACCATAACGATTGGGTATAGATATAGATACCTTCTTGTGGCATCTTTTTGAAAGTTCTATCCGTGCTTGCAAAGGTGAGTGTATTCTAGCTGACTTGTATGATCTGAAATAGCAATTTAGCAATGTTTTGTGGCTAAGGTCGTCAGATCAGGTCAGAACAATCTCATACTTTTGGGGTAACGATCTGAGAATAAAGTGAGGGCTTGGACCGTAAGTGGAGGTCTTCTAGTTGCCTTGTTAGGTCCAGGGAGTTCTCTTGGGACATATTTGTTGTAACAAGCTGCTATTCATATGGGAAAAGCTCTATTTACAGTCCTCAACGGTACGGAATCGTCCGTTTGAACCGCCAAGCACCCCCTTCCTTGGCGTGCATGTCCATCTCACACGATCTTAGATCAGTCACATCAAGGATCAAATCATATATATATCAACATAATTGAAGAACAACATCTCATCCCTTGACAAAGATGCGGTATGGATAATTACCTTCGTTTGGTAGAACAAATCTCTTAACAGATGCTCGAGATCCAAAGGTAATGAATGGACTTACACACACTCCTTTCAATGACTCATCGCTTACATAGATGAACGCTCTTCTTGCATCTTTGTAGGGAAGCATCGACATCTTTGTAGCGAAGCATATGCCCTTATCAATGCGGCATTATGCGGTGTGCGGATGGGGCACCTGATAAGACACACCAAAAAAATTCGTCACCAAAACCTATGACTCCGATAAACTCGCCCATCTTCCCGCCGCAAGCTTTATCGGAGGAGACGTTTCTGCGCCTTCCGAAAGTGCCAAATGCGCAGTCCGGGTCGGTACAGCTGTGGATCCTTGTTGCGGAAAAGACGCTATATATTCAAGGGTTTGAGTCTGAAGAGTACAAAGAACGACCACCTGCGATTCTAAGAGGATCGCTGTTCATTCGGGTAACAAAGCCGGTCAAGATCAAAAACATATCGCTTAAATTCACGGGTCAAGCACGAACCGACTGGCCCGAAGGAATCCCGCCAAAGAGACAGGATTACGTGGAGATTCAAAACATCATTCAGCACAATTGGCCCTTTTTCAATTTCAACCACACCTACCCTACTACGGAAGACTCGAGGTGTGGAGCCAACCTATACCGGCGTCGTATAGCGGACGACGAAGATATATCGTCATTCTCGTTGGAACCCGTAACTTCGGCACTACCCTCGTCAACAGCGCTCAACACTTTAAGCAGCACGCTATCCAATACGTTTTCCCGCGATGGCAGTAAGCGAAATTTGTTTGCTCGGAATTCGTCTCCCGCAATGGGCAGAAGTGGTTCTACCGGTGTGGAGGAAAGCTTGCACAACTCGGGATCGAGCGACGACCTCAACAGCAACAAGCTCTTTATTCCGGGAGACTATGTTTACAATTTCGAGCATGCGCTGCCACCTTCAACGCCAGAATCGCTACGTGTGACTTTTGGCAATGTAAACTACTATCTGGAGGCTTCTGTGGAGCGGTCTGGAACTTTTAAAAGTAATCTACTGGCAAAGGAGCCCATCATGATTGTGAGAACCCCGTCAGAGTATAATATGGAGGAAAACGAACCCATTGCGATAGTTAAAGATTGGGAAGACCAGCTCAAATACGATATAGTGATAGCCAGTAAGAGCGTTGTGCTCAACTCTTTCCTGCCTGTGGCGTTCCGACTTACGCCCCTGGATAAAGTCAAATGCCACAGAATCCGCATATACCTGACAGAGCACTTGGAGTACTTTTGTCGCGGTAAAAAGGTACATCGGATGGAGCCTGAGAAAAAGTTTTTATTGTTGGAGCACACCCCGGAAAAGGGAAGTGACTCGCTATTCGAGAACGAGGGAGAGATCATTGCGCGCGAGCTGGAATTTCAACTCTATGTTCCAGAAAAGCTCAACGAAAGACAGCAACTGCACCCCGATACCTCTTTTGAAAGCATTCAGTCTCATCACTGGATTAAAATCGGTATAAGGCTATCGCGGGCGGATCCTTCAGACGTGAAGAAGGAAAAAAGGAAACACTATGAGATCTCGATCGATTCCCCCATCCACGTGCTTTCTCCTTTAGCTGCCCATGCCAATACCCTCTTGCCCGCATATACTCACAATCACACAGATCTGCCTCCGCAGTCGCCCGAGGTGATCCCCATTGAAAATTCGCTAGATATGATGCTTTCAAACGATGCGCCTGCGCATTTAGAGTCGAATTTGTACAAGCCAGACGAAATCGTTCCAGAACTGAGATCCCCGCAGGCGCAACCATTTTCACCAACGTTATCTCCGCAAATGGCTGCTCTGTCCCCACAGCTGACCACTTATAGATCCCCTCCTATGCTGTCTCCTTCAATGTCGCAGATCCAAAGACCCATTCATCTTATCCGCAGACCCTCTATGAATCCGCCGCCTTTCGAAGCGGACTCCTCTCCGCCGCCGTGCGAGGACCAGCCTCCCGCTTACGAGAGTCTAGACGGAATGCTTGAGCCAACAAACCATACGCAAAAGCCGAAAAGTAATACCGTGGCTTCGTTTCTCAATGGAACTGACAGCAACGAAACCCTGCATCCTCCTACCGAGTATCTCACAGCTCCCGATCCTCCCCACCTGAAGGATACTATGCGGAAAAACTTGTCTGCATCGTCGTTGGTTTCTCAGCAATCCCTTGACATTGACTCAATAGTCGACACACCGCTTTTGTCGAAATCCAACTCTGCAGTTCCCTCGGCTCTGGACCCAGTCGTAGACAGAGTGGAGTCTTATGATATCACGTCGCTCACTTTTGACGAACCCGGCATGGATCGCCCAGAGCCCATCTGGCACTATGATAACTCGGATTTCCACAATTTGAATAGGGGCCCCTTGCAGAGAGAGGATCACTTTAACAAATACGTGACGGGTCACCTGAACGAGAGGCCATCAAGAAAAAATGAGGCAAAGTGATTTTAAATAGATCAATGAACACCATTTCACAAGATGCTTAACTATCCTTACATGATGCTACAGCTTGGTTTTTTCGATGCCTTCAGTGATCGGCCTCTTGTTGCTTTTAGATGTACAAAGCTTCTGGCTTTAAAGCTTGTTTCTTTTGTCATATTTTGGTTCAGTCTATTGAGGCGCTTTTTCTCAATCAGTACACATTCTAGGCGTACCAATGATTCGCACAGCGTCATGTGAAACAATGTCAAAGCTGTTGCCATTTATCAAGTAGCTTAAAATTGAAGGTGACGAGGAGAAAGGGCATGGGGCAAAGGGCATGGGGCAGAGGGCATGGGGCAGAGGACACGGGGCAGAGGGCAGAGGGCAAGAATAGTTGTCGCTTGATTTTCTTTAAACTTGGGCAAAATATGGAGAAGCGTAGTTTGTGAGTAGTCTGTTCTGTTCTCTTCTCATTATTTAATTGAATTAGTCGGCTTCTGACAAATTTCTTTGCAAACGATGACTGATGAGCCGGCAGATCTGATTTTTTTCAGACTCCTGATCTAGATCCGAATTATTGACGAAAGTGGAAAAAGCTCAAGTCTCAAACATTGTTGGTTTAAGGACAGAGTCTCACTTGAAAAATATTTAGGCTTTTAATGCAAATGTTATGTGTCCATACAATTGACCTCCTCTTGGAAACCAAAGCATGCATAAAGGTACATAATTCTGCATAATATTTTCTCTTAGATCCGGATCTGGTGACCCTTAATGACTGATCGCATGTTTGTATTCACTCCAAACACGATCAGAAGGGGATCTACACACCCATATCGTCCTTTTCTTTCAGCAATGAGGTTAAAGAGAAAAGAACGTTGTAGCTTCAAAGATTATTCATCTTTTGATCACGTCCATAGGCTTAGGGGCTCGTGTCTGGAAGATAGAGCCTTTAGGCAGTAGATAGAGCCCTTAGGCAGTCTGGTTTAAGCCCAGAAGAAGTGACATGCCATCCTGGCATTTCTTGGTGTACCATTGAATTTAATCGTCAGCGATAACGTCCGTAATACATGAGATTACTAAAAGTTATAGCATTCAATCCAGTCAATCACTCCATAAGGTCAGTGGAAAAGATCTGAGGCTACACGCCCGACTTTTCACGGAAGCCACTTAGCTCTCTCCGAGAAATGATCTGACCATAAGTCAGATTTCTCATGCATAAGCCTAAAAATTATCTTCCCCAGCTAATGCAATGCAATGCACCTATATGCATGCATATGCAGTAAACCGCATAGAACAGAGTTCAAAAGAGCTGAAACCAAAGTTTCTCCACTTCTCTGTCTCATTGTGCTTCCCCTTATGATCTGCTGCAAATATTGAAGCCTTCTCAAGAGCGACATAAAATAGACTTTGAGTACGGTTCAAGTTCTGTAGAGGTGCCATCCACTTTGAACGTGTAGCTGATTCCTCTCAGCCGCTATGTAAAATACTCCGCAAACAGTGATCAACATCCCATGCTTATTGATGATCCATTGAGCCCAGAGAACATTCTTCGCTGCAATGGAATAGAACGTACAGCACTATGTCATCTCCCTTTCGCTCCAATACGATACAGCATTTTGTCGTCATTTCCGCTTCACTTCAAGGACTGAAACCCTTGAGTTAGAGTTTGCCCGCGAATTTTCGGGTGTGTTTGGTTGATGTGGTTGTCTTGCCCTACGACCAGATCAATGCTGCCATGATAAAAAAGCAGACACATTCGGAGAGTGTCACTATTGAGCTATGTGAGCACCAATCTTGAGACAAGGTATTAGGCCAGCTCCAATTGCACCATTAGAGCGAAGCTAGACATCATTCCAACATCTTGGGATTTCTGACGGAGACAAGCATGCAATCGACCTTATAACCTAATCCATCTCCGCAACCAGACATCGCTTCAAACCATTTTTTGACCATTAACAACCATCATCATTTTCGGTTCGCTCCAATGATGCAACGCCATTTCAAGCCAGCCCCTCCAGCATACCATCAAACTCCCTTGGGGTCCACCTCACATTCTTATTGACACTTTTCGCATACTCCCCCTTGGTATGCCTTTCGTAGAATCTCTTGTACAACGGCCTTAATACTTTGATCTCATCGCACAGATACTGTCTCATCTGAGGATCCTTCAACTTGTACCCCTTGTGCCTATCTACAAGGCTCTCAAACTGGGAGTTGAATTTTTTCAGCGCCTCCTTGATGGAGTCCTTTTCCTTCGTCGAAGAGTGAGCCTGAATAACTGTCGTGTCCATCAGATAAGCAGCGCAGTTGTTCCAGTCCTCCATGAAGACGTTGTTACATCTTTTCTTGAGCTTTTGCAATCTCTCGTGCCCAACAGGTCCCAGAATTTGCTTCAAAACTGACCGCTCTACGTATTGGTCCACGATGACAAAGTTGTTCAGCAGAAATAGCCCGATCCTGTTTCTATCTTTGACCAGAGTCTCTGCTCTCAGCTGGAGATTCACCACCAACGCATCAATACAGTCATTAAAGTAGCTAGATAAAAGCATCTTTGTGTCTGGTTCCTCTACAGACCCCTTTATGACCGAAGAGAAAACGTCGACCCAACGCGGTGGAGGTTGCGAGATCCACGCTCCCGGCTTCCAGCCCTCAACAGCAAGCAGTAAGGATTCTCGGTACTCGCTAAACCTTCTCAGCTTCGAAAGGACCTCAACGGTAAGATCGCACAGCCCAGAATCTGTTGGCATAGACGCCAGAGTACTGACTCGCTGGTCTATATACACGAGCAGCGATTCTAGAATTTGTCTGCATAGGGTCTGAATTTTCTTATAATGCGCGTCTGTCGTTTGCGGTGTTTGACCCGTAAACTTTTTCGCAGCCTCCAGCACTTTACAGGTGGCCAGGAGCATCTCAAAGGCTAAAAGCCCCTGGTTTTCTCTGTAGGACTCCACATACTCCAGAAGATAGCGGATAACCCTATTGAAATTGAGCATGGGCGTTTCCAGCAGTTTATCGAAAAAAAGCTCTTGTTTGTGCGGCTCATCGGGATAAAAATCCTCAAGTAACGAGTGCTCATTAACCATAAAGCAGTAAAATGCCTCTCCATAGTTGGCGATACCGTTGGATCCCTTCTGATAGGGATACTTTGAGGTTTCCTTGTTTGGCTTGGTAAGCTGCTCGACGTAGGCCAAGCTGTTGGTGAGAAGCTTGGACCTCTGGTCGATCAGTATATTGTCTATGGGCATTTTCCTAGATGCAAAATACGACATTATATAAGTTAATTGGCCCACTAGCTCACTGCTGAGAAAGGGGAACCCCTTTCCAGAATCCATCAAGGGCTGCGGATCGAAATCCTGTGACTCCTTCGAAAGAACACTGCCAAAGTACGTTTTCAAATGGGACTCTCCCTGAGTCAAAGATGCTTTTAAAGAGTTTGTCACCCCCTTAAACTGACCCAGTTTTTGCTTTTCGGCTCGCTGCAGAAGATTCCCGCAAGAGATTAACTTACCGATAAACTGCTTTGGCCCCATCTCAGATATATTTTCAGGATTCACTATAAGAGCCTCAACTTGGCTGGCGTCCTGAGCGAATGACATAACGCCGTTAAGAATCGTTTGAGCTTTCAGTACGTTGAGATCGATGGCGTTGAGCGATCTTGTTCGCTGCACAAGAGGTGCTAGCCGTTTGGTTGTTGATTCGGACCTAAGCGAAATAGTACCCAAATCAGAGGCGATCGTCTCGGCATCCATGTTGAGCCGATTGAGCGAATCCTCCAAAATCGTCACATCTGCTTCGTCAACATCTACAGAGAGCTTGTCATATGGCATGGTGTGTGGATGGTGTGTGGATGGGGTTTAGCTGGAGTTCTGACTGATAATCATCGACAGGTCCTCTCATCATAAAAGACGCTGGATTTCGAATGTTTTGATCGCCAATCTAAGCTATCTCGCAATATGAATGTCGGAAGGTTTCATGAAACCATTCTGTCATCGGTGCATGAACGTGCATATCCTTCATGTAGGTCACACTATAGATAATCCAGTGAGTGAGTCCGAAAATCCCTGCTTTATGAAGCCTATTCCAGCGTAGCAATGTGGCAGTTAAAAATGTTGACAATGTTGATAATTCGGGGATATCATCAGAGACTGGGACATGTCTCTGATGAATGTTATACATGCTAAGTACGCTCCTTCTTTCTAGATATTTTTGGTCGAAAGTCAAAAGCTCTTGAGAAAAAGCAGTACTAATACATTTATTACGGTAGTTTAACGTCATTGCGGACGTATCCAGGTGAAATCCAGCGTTCACCAAATCTTTCAATGACACCAAAGTCTAGCCAATTTTGGGTGTCAAATAGCATTTCAAATTGATAAGATAGTTTCCAATCTTTATCTTCAGATGACCCACTCCTTTAACTTCTAAAGGATTACCATCGGGTCGAACCAATAAATCAAACTCCGTTGAGTGCCCTACTTTCCTATATCCGTGAAGCAGAGTTACATCATGTGTAAACGACGCTCCTGCACCCGAATCAATCACTACGTGTTCGATTCCGGTTATAGGGGCAACAGAAGTCAGATTAACAAGATCTCTCAAGACCTTGCTTTCCAACTTCTTCGGACTGGGGACAGTCACATGCTCTGTGTCCTCGTTTGTGGCACACGAATTATTTTCCTTTGAAGGACTGTTCTTGCACTTTTTGGATCCTGACTTTTTCTGGATCTGCTTTTTCTGCATCCGGGAGGGTACAACTCCCGAAACTTTTTTTATTATTCTCTCTGTTTTCCTTGTCGAGAATATATTGATTCATGATTGAATCAATAACCATTTCGACGTCAGGATCAGCCTTGAGAACCCGAAAATAGTTCGCAATGTGGGTATAGCGACCTTTTAAAGAGTTAATCAAGTAACTCACGAAGCGATCTTCGTTCGTCCAGCCAATTGCTCTTTCGTACTCAAAACTGAGGACACTTAGTTTCCCGAGAAACTCTTCTGGACTCTCTTGTCCATAGTATTTCAGTTGCTAGAGACTTTTTTCAATCTCGAAAGTTCTGCGAACTCTTCCAATTCGATTTGGGAGCGTCATCAAATTTCTTGAAGCTGACTTCATGGGAGAAAAATGACATCTTGTCTTGTCTCCCAGGGTCATGGCTATGATGGAATTTGCGGCTTCACTCTTCTCTTCATCGACATCAGATTCCAGGATTTCGCTAAACTGATCAGCACCATCAATCACGGACCTCATGCCAAGCTGAATAAAGAGTCGCTTCACTTGCTCAAACCAAGTGGCGAAATCTTTTTTGGCCTACAGCTTGATAATGCACTTCCCATAATTCTTGGTATAATCAAATGACCAAGTTTCCAACTCCGGACCATCGGAACCGTCTTCCATAGAAATCGCACCATGTTGATTCCGGGATCTGGGAGCCTCGGTCGGGGCATCAATACCAGGTTGAGCAACTCGGGCAGGTTGTTTCATTCTCAGTTTTGATTGTTCTCTTAGAATGTCCAGTAATCGATAGTAATAACGTCCACTTATGACATAGTTGATGTTTGTGGCCTCTTTTATATACCGATTGATGTGGGGAAACACATGTGATGTGACATATCATGAGTGACTTATCCGCATGATGACCTTCCCCGCAAGTTATACATGCTTATCCATGATAGCCGTTTCTTATTCCGCTTATTCATGATTTACTTTTCTTATTCAAAAAAGGCATGACCAACATTTCTTTTTCCAAAGTTGCATCACATTGTTTTCCCGAGTTATGGCTGATAATCAGACAGACAAAGAGCAGCAGCCGAAGATATAATCACGATTGATAGATCGCAGATAATTCAAGGCTGTGGTCTCCAATTCATACCTTCACTTCAATAAGGCTTTTGCCTTTTATAAGTACAATACTCGGGCTAGCCTCCCTTACGTGCTGCCGCACGGTGTCAGGCTCATCTCCCTTCAAAAAACGTCACTTGTGTCATCAACCCGGGAACCATCTACGTAAAAGCCACCAGATCCGGATCCAGAACCGGCGGGTGACAAACCCTCAACTGATGTAGATCATATTCGAAGGTCTGATCAATTCGGTGACCTCTGCCTCCTGGGACATAGGGAGCCTGTATGGAAGGACGGAGAAAGGGCAAGCTAATTGCGTCACCTCTCGAATGTCCGTGCTATGGAAGCAACGCGAGCCAATGGTGGAAAATACACTGTAAGCTTCTATTAGCTCCCAGTATGCTCTCCACGGAAAGTAAAGTGAGACTTTCGGACAAAGTTGAGCTTCTTTTATCAGGACAATCAAAAAATCGAGGGGCACTTAGAATGAATGTTGACCTAATTTTGGTGATCTATCGTTAATCTCAAGAAGGTCACTTGAGGATCCGGGACCCAGATCTGTCAATTTTGCGGTGAGGCATAGTGGAGGAGGGAGACTAACTCTGGCAGACGTGGGTGAGAATGAGAAAAAAACACAGGGAGGTGGTATGTGAGAGGAACCTTCTGGACTATGTTCCATGCTCAGGCATACATTCAAATGATAGGGCACCTACGAAGAAGGATGCTCTCTTGAGACAGATTCATTCCCTGAACCGCCTGTACATCTCTCGCCCAGTTGCGCTAATGAACCGAGAAAGTAATGAAGGGGTACTGAGAGAGGACACATCTCTGGACCTACTATATCATCTCTTGATTACTCCTAAGCTTAAGGCGATGTTTCCCAAAACCAACTTCCTAAACCCTTGAAGGCATTCGACTCCAGTAACAGTTTTTCGAAGAACCATCATTTACTCGTGATTGGCTCACCAAACATGATTCATTATATCGAGAAAGGAAACCATTCCAATCTATATAATCATCCCTTTATAAGAAGAAAGGTGTTAGGATGGGCTTTTCAAAACTCAATGTCCGTCATCAAAGCCCTTGCGCTCACAGAGGATGAGAGAAACGAATCAGTAGACGCTTTGGTCAACCGTCTTCAGGATGCTGAGAAAATCGCCGGCAAGGGTAAGGCTAAACGGTTCACCAACCGGGTTTTCAACTCGGACAAAACTATTGTTAGCTGGAGGTTTAACGAATGGGACTACGGAAAGGCGAAAATCTCTCTGCCAACCCAAGCAAGGGGTCTATTTACAAGGAATGACCCTGAAACGTCTCGCAATTCCATAGTCATAAGGGGCTACGACAAATTTTTCAACATTGACGAAGTGCCCACTACCAAGTGGGAGTACATAAAGAATCACACAAGGGGACCTTACGAGCTCAGTATCAAAGAAAATGGGTGTATTATCTTCATCGGGGGCACGGCAGATGGCGAGATAGTGGTGTGTTCGAAGCACTCCACTGGAGAGAGGGACGACGTGAATAAAAATCATGCTTTGGAGGGTCAAAAAGCTCTTGAAAGACAACTGCGGTCTAAAGGCATGTCAACGAGTGATTTAGCCAAGACCCTTTTCCAACTTAACTGTACGGCGGTGGCAGAGCTATGTGATGATTCATTTGAAGAGCACGTTTTGCCGTATTCAAAGCAGGACTCAGGTCTTTACCTACATGGTCTTAATTGCAACAAGCCAGTTTTCAAGACTTATCCGATGGATGAGGTTTGCAAATTTGCTGATTTGTTTGGATTCCACAAGGTGGGGTTTCTCATTGAAAACTCTGTTGACAATTTGCGGTCTTTCCTCGCTCAATGCGCTTTAACCGGTTCATACAATGGCAGAGAAGTGGAAGGGTTCGTGATCCGATGTAAAGTGGATGGAAAAGACTTTCTCTTCAAGTACAAGTTTGAAGAGCCGTACCTGATGTACCGGCAATGGCGAGAGGTCACCAAGAAGGCGATCGCAGGTAGGTCGATCAGAGAAATCTGTGTTTCTAAGCACAAAGCGCAGACATACCGTTATCTAGAATATGCTATTCGAACACTGAGAGAGAATCCGCAAATGGCACAGGACTACGTTAACAACAAGGGCATCATTGCCCTCCGAAATATGTATTTGCAATCGTGTGGAAAGTCGGGAATGGACATGGTGAATGAGGAATTAGAAGTTTCCTCAGACTTGCAGAAACGGCTTGAGTCGCTTACAATGGACCGGTCACAGCAAGAGGTTAAATATGTCTTTATACCTGTATCTACCATAGGATGTGGGAAAACGACTGCAGCCCTATGTATGTGCGATTTATTCCCCAGCTGGGGACATATTGAGAACGACGACATTCCAACACCCGTGAAAGACAAGCTGGTGAAGGGAGCACTTGAGGTTTTAAATTCCAAAAAAGCTTGTTTTGTGGGCAGAAATAACCACCAGACGAGAGAAAGAATGCAGATTTTTGCAGATTTTGGAAAACTGGCTCCCAAGCATGTTCGATACAAATTCATATGCATGAATTTCGTAGAGAACAAGTACGATCGGTCTCTATGGGACTTGACTTTTTCCCGAGTATTGCAACGGGGAAACAACCACCAGTCAATAAAAGCTGATCAGTATGGGCCTGATAAAGTGGAGGCTATTATGCGTGGATTTGTTGGCCGTTTTCAGCCCGTGGACGAGTCTCGTGATCCCGATGCAATGTTTGACTATGTGATTAATATGGGGGCTACCAGGGACTCTGTACTGAACATAAAGAGAGCTTTGACAGCTTTGCACCAAACGTATCCTGACCTCGTCGAAGCTGTGCCTTCCGATAGTCGCATCGAAGAAGCCTTCCAGAAAGCACTGGAGTTCAAGACGGATTTCGTCAAGGTGGTAAAGTCGTCTTCCAAGCCTCGCAAGCCTGCCTACTTTTCTGTCCTAGTTCCGAGTGAGATCCTAGAGACAGCAGAAAGTATGCACCCTATATGCGAGACGATGAATGAGAAGAGAAACTCGCTTCATGTGACGCTGACTCACATTGGGGGCATAAAAGATAAGGAGGTGAAAAAGATTTGGGGCAACTACCTCCAGGTGTTTGGTGAGCTGCTGCCTTCGGGTCCGCAACCGGGCGACATAGCTGTGCTTGAAGGTGCCAAAGCCAGTTTCAAACCTCTGAGGCTGTGCTGGAACGATAGTATTGTTTGTGTTCAAGTAGAGCTTGTGAATGTCACGAGAAACGGGGTCCGCCTAGACCTTGTTTCCTCGAACAAATTTCCTCACGTGACGCTTGCCATGAAGGATGGCGACGTAAAGGCTTACTCTTCCAACAGGCTGCTGAGTGATATCAATGACTTTGGTGATGGGGCGAGTAAGGGGATTCATTTCATAGACTGGCCGCATCCCCATGTCTTTGAAGGGGATGTGGTGGTTAATTATTAAGAGAAGTTGAGCCCTGATTTGTGTCGTCTTGTCACTGATTTAAGGAGCAGATTTCTTCTCTGAAGCACGTTATCAAGATATTAGATTTATAGATGGATGATGCATTGTGACCGTGAATCTCGGTAGAGCAGTAGGACAGTGAGGCAGCAGGGAAGCAGGACACGAGAAGGGCATAAGGGACATAAGAGGGACATAAGAGGGGCATGAAAAGGGCACGAAAAGGGCACGAAAAGGGCATGCCTCCGACGTTTACGAGAAATATCGATATCAGTGACAAACTGAGTCTGAATTAGTTTCTCGTTTTCTTGAGGCTTTGATCGTCCCCAGGCAAATTTGAGGGAAGCAAATTAGATAAGTAGATTTCTTGACGTGGGAAGTTTAATTCGCCAACGTCGCCTAGGATCGTATCGGGACTGGCTAATCATTGTTAGTAGTCATCTATTGCAAAATGGTAATTGTTTGTTAATGAGTTTATTATTCTCTCTTTTCTCTCGCTGTCCCAATAATTGGGCAGAACTCCCATTATATACTACCAAGTTTCCCAGCTGCCAATTTTTCCTCCGTTATGCAATCCTATGCATGAGACATTATTTGTAACCAATAGTACTGGTCCAGATCCTATTTCATAGGGGCAGAGTCATTAATTCTGACTTTGTCCTAAATTACTGCATATGCAGCGGGCCTGCCAGAGTTCCCTGTGCCAGAACTCCGGCGTCAACCTATTGTAATCGACCTAAATTAATATGGAGGAGATTCGGGTTCATGTATTTCTCGGGACAAACAACCTGCCTAAGGCTACCACTCGTCGATATTATTTCCCAGCACCACGTGCTCGTTAATATTAGTCTCTACTGACCACTTTTTCTGCTACCTGTCATTCTTCGGTTCGATTTTTTGTCAATGGAAAGAGGCAATGAAATCATGTGAGGCAATCTGCTGAAGGCTTTGATTGCCAAATTGTTCATTTTGCTGCTTGGTTAACTGTGGTGGCTAAAACAACTCTAGAGTTAACAGTGGGTGGTCTCCTCGAGCTGTCTTGAATCAACAATTCGTCGATGAACGAACAGTTTACTTTTTTTATCTTTGAACGTTCCTCTGCAAACTTTGCCACTCCATAAGGTCTGTCAGCGATGATGTACGTAATAAAAGATATCATTAATTTGCTGACAGTGAGTGACTCCTGGCTGAGACATACCACATGGTTTATTTTTCAATATTTGTTTATCGATCGTTGGGGCGTACTGACAAAACGTTTGAAAGACACAGGAAGGACCAGAGGGGGGATTAAGTTGGATTACTTCCCCTGACAACTGCCACTTCTTCGGTAAACCACAGTCATCCAAGCTAGGTCAGCTACCTCAACTAACCCAGCTCTAAAGAGTACGCCACCCTGGAGTTAGACGATCGATGGATCATCAGGAAACATAGGAGGTACACTGAGGCATGATTAACTGGAATAGCTCTATTGTAAATTCGGACTCACTCCATCTGGTGCAGAATATACACGCTATTTACACAGCAATGTGCATGAACGACCTTCATACACAGATCACTGAATGGCTTCATCTCTTTAGTTTTAGCATCGGCGCATTCGTAAAATTGGGTCCCTGAATCGAGAGAGAGAATGTCCACAAAGGGAAGCAGCATCAGCTGTAAAAGGATGGGAGGGTCCGGCGAGTCTGATCTAAATCGAAAGTTCGAGACAGATATTATCGGACTGCGATCTGAGATCAGTTCCAAGTTGTTTGGAGTAACTGTTGTTTAGATGGTGGCTGGAAAATTTAACTAATCACCAGCTTTTCATTAAGAGACTCGTGATCGCACACTACACTGTGCAACTTTGGAAACCAACAATCAGAACGACCTAAAGTCAGGACGCTCATCTCACCGCTACTCTATTTTAGTTTAGAACTAATAGATCTTTGCACCCACAATGGCCTCGTATATCGTGGCATCGAGAAAGAGCCGCACCTCCGATGTAAATCCTACGCCTCAGGAGGAACTGCTAGCGACGTATCTCCACAAAAGTATACCTTACTGCGACAATCACCGCTTTATTGAACATCTTTGTAAAAATTTATAAAGGCATACTTGATGTCATGGTCTTATTAAAATTCTACTTTGCTCGCTAAGCTCTGCAGAGGAGACTGTCAGAGTCATTCGTGGATGTTCGCTTGCCCACTACTTGAGGTGCTTGCTTCCGTAGAGCGCATTCCAAGAAATATTTGATTGAGGAAGAATTTTGCCTACTTAACATGCTGCTTCTTGCCCTTTTCTTGCCCTTTTCTTGCCCTTTTCTTGCCCTTTTCTTGCCCTCTTGTCGTTTTCTTGTCCTCGTTCTTTGACAAACCTTCTTTCTCGATTTCATTAATCTCTGTTAAACTCTTGGCTAGCCGCAGCAAAATCATATTTCCACTACTCCTAATGTTGTACGCGAGAGGCTGTCAATGGTCTTATGAAACGATAGGAATACCTCTGATGCCACTCAAAGGCATGGAACCCGGGCCATACCGACAGACGATCTTAGGGCTCGCATTAAAAGGAAGAAGAACTCAATAAAAAATATATTGTACAGAAGAACGAAGTGTCCGAAACCCTAGGAAGCAAAATCTTTAAACCAGCTCAATGCAGTTACACTGATTCATTAATCGATCGATCCACTTGAAGCAAAGAGCTTAGACAGAAGGATCGACAATTTTTGAGGCTCATTTTACCGCCAAGTATGCCTGGAATCTATGTGGAACTCATTGAAATAAGCCTGCTCTCTTGTCAAAAGAAGTTCATGCCCTCATGCCCTCATGCCCTCATGCCCTCATGCCCTCATGCCCTCATGCCCTCATGCCCTCATGCCCTCATGCCCTCACGCCCTCTTGCCCTCTTGCCCTCTTGCCCTCTTGCCCTCATGCCCTCTTGCCCTCCTCAAACCAATCCCATCTTCTCCACACAAGTGTCATATGTTATCAGCAAAAAAGTCAAACTCCTCTCTCTCGCCCTCCAAATCAGCAAGCACAAGGTGTTGGAGGTTTGGGTTTCTTAAAGACTTATTTACACCCCGCACATCCGCCATCCGGGTCCCCACTTTGGGTTTCTCAGGCCGCCGCCATACACCTCCTCGGAAGGGAGCCTGAATGGAAGAGCCCGGCGAAGGGGCGGCAGCTTGCGGAGGAGGAAATGCAACTCCGTAGTCCATGGGGATATGTGTAGGGTACTTGTAATATGGAGCACGAACCCCGACAAGCTGGTGGTCCATATACGGGTCCTCGTAGTAGCCAGGAGCCACAGCATACTGTGGAGGTGGATAATATGGGGCCGTCTCCAACGGTAGAGCTTGTTCTATGAGATATTCCTCATTATAGTACTGAGCAATGGGTGACCCTACAAATGTAGAAGGGACGAAGACCATTTCCCGGAAAGGCTCATTTACTATATCGTCAGCAGCTTGGAAATAATACAATGGGAAGTCGTCATCTTGGGGCGGTTACTATATCTTTATAATTGGTAAAGTCTCAACAGCGGTATCGTCCAGCGATTTGAGGGTTACTCGAATAGTCTCTGTATCGTTAAGGTGTCCATTTGGTTTGATTCACCTCAGGGAGTGATGTAGGCTTTCTTTTACGGTCTCAGTTTATTTTTTGCCTTTGAATCAACTACCATAGAGGCAATAGGAGGTATAAAGTGGTGACATTGAGATAACTGTATGGGCATTCTGGAAACATTACATGCGTAAAGGCAAAAAAGACGTTACAGTCGTTTTATAATCGCTCTTTTAGGCTCCCAAGTTTACGCAACAACGAGACATCAATACCGACAGAGGTATAATCCATCATGGTCCCGGAGGAAGTTCGCTAGGCAGGGAGGAGAGGCTGCCGCCCCGTCTCATGAAAGGTTATAACCTGATCCATGGTTCGCTTCAAACCATTTTTCAACCAATAACAACCATCATCATTTCCGCTTCGCTCCAATGATGCTTTCTACATATATAAAATGACATCATCAATTTAGTTTCCCCTTTTTAACTACAAAACCATCGATGGCTGCCATAGCAGCGTACAGCCTATTTTCTGCCTCTTCAAAAACCACAGACTTGTCGGAATAGAAAACACTGTCGTCAACTTCCTCTTTGTGCCTGGGCAGACAATGCATAAATTTCCAGTTTGACGCAGCCTTACCCTTGTGAGCCATCTCTTTGGTAATCTGGAACCCGGAAAACTGCTTCACCTTGGCAACGTACTCGCTCTCTTGGCCCATAGAAACCCACGTGTCTGTGACAAGCACATTGGCATTTTCCACCGCTTCTAGAGGGTTGTGCGTAAGCGTCAAAGTTGAGCCAGTCTCCTGCGAAACCTTTTTGGCAGCTTCAACGATATCTGAATCCATCTCGATGCCCTCAGGCGTTGCGATAGCCACATTTATACCCGATTTTAAAGATGCTATAAGCAAATCATTTATAACGTTGTTTGAATCACCAATCCAGGCCAGTTTAAGACCCTCTGTTTTACCAAAGGCTTCCTTAACCGTCATGATGTCCGTTATAGCTTGCAGAGGATGAAATTTGTCGCACAAGGCATTAATTATGGGAACAGACGAATGCTGGCACAACTGTTGAATCTCAGAGTTTTTGTTCACACGTGCAAATATGCAGCTGGTCATAGAGGAGATGACTCTGGTGGTGTCGTAAAGAGATTCATTGACTCCCAGCTGGATATCATCTTTACCCAAAAACATTGGGTGTGCGCCGAAATGAACGGCAGCACCCTCAGTAGAGATTCTGGTTCTGGTTGATCTTTTGGAAAACACAAGAGCTACCAGCTTTCCCGTCAGCGACTGAGCAACAGCCGGCGGTGGAGGGTTCCCCGATTTATACTGTGCCTTGAAGGCGCAGGCCCTGTCCACAAGAGACTTGAGCTCCTTCTGCGACAAATCTAGCATCGATGTCAGATGACGTGGTTGAATCATTTTCTTTGTGTGGATGAAGCGATGGAACTGCATAGTTATATGTTGGAAAAACGCGGCTAACCCAATCGGGCAATTGAGTCATATTCCATGCATGGTGTGAGGGTGTGGCCATAGGCGTTGTTTTGTGTCCACTTTCTTGATCCAGTGAAAAGGTGCGGGTGGGACTTTTGCTTATTCATGGTTTTTCGTGCATATTTTGTCAAGTGGTTTTTCTGATGGAATAAATGATTGATTTTTCTTTGAAGAAGGCCCTTCCCTATGGCAATGCACGAGGGATGACGTATGATTAAGCTGCAGATGACATACTTTTCACTTTTGACCGACTTGCATTGACCTTTTGAGACCGGCAATAGAGAATCATATAGGTGCTCTATAATACTATATTAATAGAAACTTATTCGAATGTTTTTTGACGCAAAAAATAATTCCGCTAAACTGTGCAGTAAAGACCTCTTCGAAGATGCTACGTGTTTTAATGCGCCAATACTCTGGATAACGTTATTGCCATATCAGATGTAGAGGAGGAACACTTCTCCTGCACTAAAATATTGTCCTCTTCCACAGCTTGTGACTCTTTATAATCGCAACCGGTAACATGCAAAAAGAGCGAAGTTGGCATGTTGCGGACTTTAGATCGAAGCGCAGTCGTCACCTACTAGGGTGAAGTGAAAGACAGCAAAAATGTGTCAGGATTTTAATTCTTTTTTTTTTTCTCATCAGTCTCAGCTCGTTAGACGACCAAGTTTA
This sequence comes from Citeromyces hawaiiensis, assembly GCA_030567395.1. NCBI lineage: Eukaryota > Fungi > Ascomycota > Pichiomycetes > Pichiales > Pichiaceae > Citeromyces > Citeromyces hawaiiensis. The sequence goes on from JAJLSF010000416.1 coordinate 27,142, forward strand.
TCGAGGATGTCGATGCAGACACAGATTTGACCCGAATGGCTTTTAATCAGAGTAAGTAGGAAGAGGTCTGGAGCTTACTCAGAGTAGTTGAAACAAGCTCAAGTTGGCTCTGGTAGCTGTATCAGAGGGCCAATCAAAGATGCTGACGCGATACTTTGATAAGACTCGATTGCGATGACCAAAACATCCGCTGTCTTACAAGAGCCACATCATTTGGCTCGGCAAATACGACAAGAAGGCATAGTGATTTCTTGAGCGGTCTGGTCGTAATTGAACGAGATTATCTTGATCATGACTCTCTTCCGGCCGGCTAGCCCCAATTTCGTCATCCTCCCTCTCATGCTGCGAATGAGAGCTTCCACAAGCACAGACCTACCACGACAATCGAGACTGTCAATTGGGGAAGCCATTTCTTCCTAGTACTCATTGGGATGACTGACAATTCTAGGGGAGATTCATCCACAGCTGTGACCCGGTTGACTATAAAGTCTTTGTAAGGGAAAGAATTTGTTTGAAAACCTCCGGGACTCTCGGCAGCTGTTCAAGAGATTAGCAGTTGCTTCAGTTGATGACATTACCGTTTTCAGACTGCCTTTGCCATCACATAATCAGACGAGACCGAGATATAAAGAGCCAAGTCGTTAGAATCCGCCGTGTTGGCACAATATCTGCGCATCATCTCGATACTTCTACCGCTTTATGAGATATGCTACCCTCTAAAGCAAAGGTCTACCAATTATAGCTCCTAGCGCTACTGGTAAGGTTCCCTCATCAATTTTATAGCTCCTTCGTCGCCCACGTATTAAGCTGGACCAAGACAAAACCATCATGACAAAAAGGTGGAATGTTATCATTCTTTGGCATCGATCCTCAGCTTGAAAAGTTGATCTTGTCTCGTTGATCGTCTCGGTATTCCCTTACTCCGCATACTTTCTCATCACATTTTCATGATCCAAAATCAAAGCTGCTCTTCTCTTTTCCAGTGCCTTACCTCGAAGAGCGAGCGCTTTCCTAGTCTCGTTGTTCTTAGCCTCCATAATGTGCATCTCCTCCAACCATTCTCGCAAACGACCAATCTCTTCCTGCAAGGAGGGCACCTTTTTTATCCGCATGTTGTGATTATAAACAGGAGCAGTCTCACTGTGAATAGCTCCTTGGTTGATTTGCCTCTGTTCCCACTCCATCATTTCCTCGTTATGGGACTCATCGCTCAATTGCGCATCATTGATAGCGTCTTCGATCTCTTTTCTTCTCATTTTGTCATGAACGTCTTGCTCCTTTTCTCCGATTGCCAACACCTCGTCTGATAACTGTCCATCTAGATCTAATTCGTTTTCATCCACTACATGTTTTGCACCTTTAGACTCAAACTCATCATACTCTTCCAGCGGCACAAAGTTCCTTCCGCTCTCGTACTCTCCGTCAAAAATGATATTCACCACATTCTCCTCCTCGTCTGAAGAGTAGGTGAGGATTTTGGCTTTTGGCCTGCGGAACATGGTATCCAGAAAAAAAGGACATTCGTTCGACTCCGAGGAACACTGATTTCTTACAGATAAGAAAAATAGTAAAAAAATATATTCCTGAGGGAGAGTTCAGATCAGGAGAAGAATCTCGTTTAGAGATAGGTTGGGGGCTCTTTCGCCCCTTCACCCAAATTCGACGATCGATTTGCACGTCAGAACCGCTACGAGCCTCCACCAGAGTTTCCTCTGGCATCACCCTGATCAGGCATAGTTCACCATCTTTTGGGTCCTAACAGCTATGCTCTTACTCAAAGACATCAGGATCGGTCGATGATACACCTCTAAAGAGGTTCTCACCTACGTTCACTGTCATTACGCGTTACGGGTTTTAAACCCAAACACTCGCATAGACGTTAGACTCCTTGGTCCGTGTTTCAAGCCGGGTGGCTTTAGATCATTACGCCAACATCCTAGTCAAAAGACGCAGTCCTCGGTCTAAGCAGGTAGTATCAGTAACAGGCTATAACACTCCACCGACGCGGAGTCACCATTATCCTACCGCCTAAACCGATGCTGGCCCAGTGAAAAGCTAGAGCACCGCCCACAAGGAGCAATGATAGCTAAATACCGAGTCTGATCTAAAGCCCTTCCTTTCAACAATTTTACGTACTGTTTCACTCTCTTTACAATTTGCTCTTCATCTTTCCATCACTGTACTTGTTCGCTATCGGTCTCTCGCCAATATTTAGCTTTAGATGGAATTTACCACCCACTTAGAGCAATTCCAGTGTGATAAGCTGTTAAGAAGAAAAGCCACTCCTCCCAGGGCTTGTGCCGGCGTCTTCACATTCAGTTACGTTACCGTGAAGAATCCATATCCAGGTTCCGGAATATTAACCGGCTCTGACACAGATTGAGAGGAAAAATAGTTTCACTATTTGGTATACTTTACAAGCCTTCTGTCTTTGCTTCTCTCAAAGGCTGGTTCTGATTTTTGATCTGAGCTGTTTGAAGAGGTTCGTTGAAGGCTAATCTCCCAATACTGAAGATTGGAATGATTATATTGGTGCATGAATGCATCTATGTTTAAGACCCTCAATTTATTAGCCGACATACATAACTCATGCATACAGCTCCATACTTGAGGGCACCTGAAGCAAGCGGATATAAGAAGAGCTCACTTCTTTATCCACACAGAAGTTAAGGTCACGCCAGCAAGCGTTGAACGGTATTCAAGCTTGAGATTTTGAATCGTAATTACATCAAAAACCAGTTCTATCAGCTACAGCATATTAGGTTTTGGCTTCGGGAGGCGTATTACAGCATGGGGTAGCGAGATGCAGCTGACCACGCAATTAACATTGATTTGCGAAAGGATGTAGGCCATATTGAATGCGCTATTCGTTATGTACTGGCAAAAGAGAGAGCACCGTTATAAGAACGGATGTTGGTAGGAAGGTGTGTAGAGCGTCTATCATAGGGTGACAGAAATATCGGTCTACATCCATAAAGAGTAAATCCACATCCATCGGTAAAAAAAAGAGCGGGATCTATCCATTGGTAAAGTAGGAGCAGGGAGCGTTGATTGTTAGAGGCCCAGCCTCCACTGCAGCTCTTTATCAGACTTCTACTGGTTGAGCATACCTGCTTCGCATCAGTGACTCAGACGCCTTACGTCAATCTAGTGGGTCACTCTGATCACTACACGAAAACAGCACCTCAATATTTTTTTTTTTTTTGAGTGAGAAAAAAAAAAACCATCGAATCATGATCTCTCCCCAGGCGGAAAAATTACACGAAACCATGCTGGCCTCCCCAGAGGTGTCGTCGTATACACAGGAGGAACTGCAGAACATGAGCGGGCTTACCGAAGCTGCCAAATTGTTAACCCTCATCCAGGAGCTGCTCAACAACCAGCTGATCAAACTGGTCAAGCAGGGAGATGTGCTCAAGTTTCAGCCTGTCCAGAAGACCGAGGCATCCAAGATCAGCAAGATGACAAAAGACGAGGCTATGGTCTATTCATACATTGAAGCTAGCGGAAGAGAGGGGATATGGAGTAAAACCATCAAGGGCCGCACCAATCTTCATCAACACATTGTGCTGAGGTGTTTGAAATCGCTGGAATCGCAGAGTTTCATCAAATCTGTCAAGTCCGTCAAACACCCAACTCGTAAAATCTACATGCTCTATCATCTGACTCCATCCATCGACGTAACTGGAGGACCTTGGTTCACAGACAGCGAGCTAGATACGGAGTTTATAGACTCTCTGCTCGCTGTAGTTTGGAGATTTGTAGCTTCCAAGTCTTTCCCCAACTGTTTCAGTAAAACTTCATCTTCTAAAACTCAGGAATCGTTCCCGGCTACGTTTGCAGGGTACCCTTCTCTGAATGAGATTATGGAATTTATTGTTTCTAGCGGAATTACAAATGTGGAACTAACCACTACGGACTTGCGTTCCTTGTGCGATGTGCTTTTTCATGATGGCAAGATTGAGCGGATCGAGAATACTTATAAGGCCACCTGGCAATCGGTGCTTGAAGCTGGAGGTGGTGTCATTGGCGGACAAGATCCGTACGCTGTGCAAGACGATGTGATGTTTAACATCTTTGACAATTACCGTGTGGCTGCCCCCTTTGGAGCTGAGGGAGACAAGGATATTATTTATCTCGATTCGTGGATCAACACTTAAAGGTGTGGGATCACTTTTTATCGTGAAAGATGTCGAAAGTCAACCTTCTTTTGCACCGTCTTTCCAGATCATCTACAGAGACACACTTTCTCGGCAAGGTTTGCTGCGTAGAGCTGAGAGAGTCAACGTACTTGACGATTCTGTGTTTTGGTGGTGTAACGAATGAAGGAATCCGGATTTTCTCGTCATTTCGACTGGAGTTCATGTTGACCTGCCACGTGTTCAACAGTTGATGCTTGGCACCGAGAACTTGATTGTTCTCAGCTATAAACCCAGGGAAAGCTTTAATATTAAGATCCGAAAGAGGCGCATTTTTCCGAGACACTTTTTGTCTCTTGTAACCAAGGTTCTCCTTATCGGAAGAGTCTAGAACCGGGCTTTGCGAACGATCAAGCGAGTCTCGGAGATAGAAAGGGTCCTGGTAAATCTGGAACGGTTTCGTTGGTGACTTTCTAGGCGATACCGATCCGGAACTCACGTGTCCCAACGGTCTGATGCTGGGTCTCTTTGTTGGTGACTTTAGAGGAGACCGTTTGCGTTGGATGTTGACATCCTGTGGTTGCAATACTTTGAATGGTGAGGACATGATGATGTTTCTACGCGATCTGTGACTTCTATACCCCTGCAACGCGGTATGACGCGGTGTGCGGATGGGCGGTAACGCCCCCTTTTGTTTACTAACCTCCCCCCCCCCCTTCCCGCCTTCCCGCCTTACCCTCGACTCCATGAACTGGCAATCCCTCTGTAGCTGGAT
>JAJLSF010000417.1:0-31450 GCA_030567395.1 Citeromyces hawaiiensis
AGGAAAGCCTCTCTATACAACTCAATCAGCTCACTCTTCACTTGCTGCTTATCAACTTTCCCATCACATATATCTGTCAGTTTATCCTCTAGCCGCTTGCGAAGAAATGGCTTAGAAAGATTCATATTGTCAAACCCCATCTGCAAGAACCCTTCGACGAGTCCGTATCCGAGTTCAGTAGGAAGAATTTGAGCCGCTTTGCCCCTCCCGGTGACTTTATCTACATACTTTCGAGATATAACCTTCTCTATATGTTCTGCGATAGTGGCATCGGTTCCAATTCCGTTTTTATCCATCAAAGCGATAAGCTCAGTTTCCGTGAGATACGAGGGAGGAGCCGTCTTACCCTCCTGAAGCTGTGCAGAGGTCAGTTTCACCTCTTCGCCCATCTCAAACTTGGGAAGCGGCTTGGACGACTGCCATTTGTGATACGGGTACACATCTAGATAGTTTCTTTCCAACACTGTAAGCCCGGAAGCCGAGAAAAGCTCAGTCCCCCATTTAATAGTAACCGTACTGGACTCACCTTTGGCATCTTCAGAACAGCACGCCAAAAATCGACGCACTATGTACTCGTAAATCTGTTTTTCTCGATGAGACGCTGTTTCCGAAGGCCCCAAAAAGCAGATAGGATGTATTGGCGGATGCGCTTTATCGTCGTGGTTACCAGCTCTGGGCTGTCTAAATTTATTCTCCACCAAAAGGTTACGGGAATATTGCCCCCACGAAGGAGATTGGTTCTGTTTTTCTACTAAAGCCTTCAAATCCATAGCCTGAGGGAACCGATCGGTTTCTGTTCGCGGATACGAAACGAACCCTTTGTTGTAAAGCTGCTCAGCTGCAGCGAGAGCTTCTTTGGCACTCATCTTAAAGTACCGCGAGCAGTCTTTTTGAAGTTCCACCGTTGTCAAGGGAAGCGGACGCCAGTTACTAGTGGGCTTCCTATTCACATCGGTAACTCGAGCCTTATCGGAAGACATCTCTATACACGATTCGTATATAAGAACAGCAGCCAAGCGGTCGAAAAAATGGGGTCTTTGCCAATGGAAGCTCACTTTGGAGTTGCTCTTTCTACACTCGAGCGCCAAGTACCAAAAATCTTCAGCCACAAACGCTTTTACTCGTTTAAACCGGTCAACGACAAACCCCAATGTAGGGAACTGGCAGTTGCCGTAAGAGATGACTTTGATCTCTTGGAAAAGGTCTCTAAAATTCCCCTTGTAAAGATTGGTGAGAAACCTAGTAAAAGCCACACCTGTTCTCAGATCCAGTTCCTGACGTACTTCAACGGCATCCACTTGCCGTTGATCGATCTTTTGAGGGTTTCTAGCTGCATTCAAGATATGGTTTCTTTCCAAATGCGAGAACCTCGCTCGAAGCGTCGAGTCCATTGTGATTCTAGAATTGGATTTACGCGCCGCTTGAACTATCTCATATCCTATATACTCTCCCTCTCTATCGCAGTCTGTCCATATCATAAGGTGATCGCAGTTTCTCGCCTCACGGGTGATGTTATCTGCAATTTTAGCGCTCTCTCCCTTATAGTCAACAGTCAAGGGCACATCAAAAAGCCGATTCGGCTGCACTTTACTCCACTCGTACTCGGGGCCGAAATCTACAGCCTGCAAGTGACCTGTGATCGACGTCATAGTAACGGACGATTGACCCCAGGGGAAGTTGAAAGCGAAGTCAAAGTTTTTACAGTACTTGTACCCGTTACGTGTGCTGTAGGATCCACCGCCAAGGGTGCCAGCCACGCTTTTGGCTATCGATGGTTTCTCTGCAACGCATAGTACTTTCATGGGGGTGTATGGGTGGCCCCAAAGGGCAAAAGGGCAAGTATGAGGGCAAAAAAGGGCTAATATTAGGGCAAAAATAGGGGGGCATGAATGGGAGGGTAATGCTCTGTTAATTGAGGCAAATGGGCAGGGAAGGGTAAGGGGAAAAATCAAAATGGGATATATTACCTGATATATTACCTGATATATATAGAGTTTCAAGTTCACTTCTGGAAGTATAGATGATCGTCCTGGGAGCTGATGTTTTCCATTCATTTCGGGATCTCCATGTCCAAAGTCTGTTCGGTGTGGAAGCAGTCAGATCGCAAAAGATATTACTGATTAGATCTGTGTACCATTCCACTTTTTTCTCTGTTCACGTTTCCTTACACCTCAGACTATTTTGCCGGGCTTAGTCCTACTAAAAAGGTCTTGCTTGTTCGGCAAAATAGTACAGGTGACTCCCATTATTGTCTTCTTCAAACAACTTTTTCACAAAATCTGATCCACGCCTGGAATCCAATTGATCTTCGAGGAACTGTCTAGAATCACCTGACGGACTTAATGGGCGTCACTTATTTATAGTGACGCCCATTTCGCAAATTTGCGTTATTTTCTCTCCAGGTTCTCTTATCCCAACCTGACCTTTCTGAAAAGTTTTGGACCACAATTTCCAGATTTACATTCATTCTTTGTGCGTCTCTATAACATTCATTCCAAGCTTCCGTAACGAGATTTTGCCAGTGGCTGCATCAAAGTACACAGGCTGTTGTCCACTGATCAGAAGAAAAAGACAAATTGTCCGGGACTAAGGCTGTACCGGCCTACTTCACCGTTGTGCTTATGAGTTTCCTTGTAGTTGTCCTATTTCATTTGTATCAAAGGGAGCTGGATAGTTTAAAGTCTGGCGTTGAGAGTCGGGGGCCAGAAAGTATCATTCGCTTCAGTCACCAAAAATCCACCGATTTCAATTGAGGGTCACGAGATCCAGGATTTAAATCAGGGGTAGATCTAGATCAGGGTTCTAGAAAAAGATCAAGCTGGATTCAGATCAGATCAGATCTACCCGGATCTAAGACGACGAATGCAAAAGTATGCAACATTATGCAACATTATGCACACTTATGCACGTGCATGCAAGTTGGTTTCCGAAAGAGGATCAATTGGATGTACATACAACCTTTGCATTTGAAAGCCCCAATACTTTCTAAGTAAAACTCTGATTTAAGCCAACTATTTGAGACTTGAGTTTTCTCAATTTTCGTCAACAATTGCGATCTGATCCAGATCAGATCCGCCGGATCTGGTGACCCTTTTTCTCGACCGCAGAGAAATGCACAAAAGATTCTAAGATCAAGGGCACGCGGTAATAAACTTCGAGTTTGGCTGTGTGGTATTGTTTCTGTGCATAAAAAACCTTCTATGGGCTCAAGTCCGGAAAGCGACCCGGTTTTCCAAGCCATTGGTGCAAAGAAGTGGAGCCGCCTTTTAGAAAAGAAACTCGAGAAATCACCAAGTCTGCAAATTCTTAAGATGATTACCCGGCTCGTACGCTTAGTCATTTCGATACCGCTGACTATGATCGCTTCGTGGAATGAAACAGCTTTGTTGCACAGATCTCATTCAGGGCAAATGATCCCTTCAGTATCGCTTCTGGGATTAGGGTTTACATGCCATCGCGTCAGCAAAATGCAGCAATCCTTTTTGTGGACCCGTGTTTCGGGATCGCCATTGAAAATGATTCATTTTAGATACCCCGGAAGCTTTGTAACGGTTGACTCTGCAGGCTGTAATGTTCCTCTACCCAATGGAGACTCAAAATTTCAGCCAGACGCGACGTTTTGGATGAATAATGAGGTTCCATTTTACGCAATGGAAGTAGTGTCTCTCGCTGGAGAATGCCAGACGTTAATTGCTAGGCCTAATGGAAAAATACAGAGATAAGAGGTGGAGTGCTCTTTTATCGCTATTACAATGAATGGAACACCGAGGTGTATCGTTATGTGCACAGAACGACCGGCGGAAACTATATTGTCGGTCCTCAACGGACGATTCCGTACCGTTGAGGACATAAATAGAGCTTTTCCGATGTAAATAAATACAGCTTATTACCAACAAATTGTCCCAAGAGAACTGGGCTGATTGATCTCACCCATCAACTCAAAGGTAAGAGAGCGAAATGGATTTATCAAACCCTAAGATCTGACGAGTTTCCATACAAGTATTTTCGAGTACTTACAATCACTCTTGGGCTGGAATCATTTAATTAAGGCAAATGCGGCATGGTTTGTGTGTCTGTTACACTCGAAGCCTAATCGCTTCAGGGCCCAATACTGCAATCTTCAGAGTTATTTATCAGCCTGTCTCAAAGTTGTCAGAACTTGCGCATAGAGCGAAACACAGGTACGCCCTCCAGCACGACTTGACTTTAATCCATTTGTAGATTCACTGTATGATGATCCAGACCCTTCAGAGATTGCCTTCTCCATCTTCTTCTCCATCTTCTTCTCCATCTTCATGCTTTGACGAGCAAGTGATAGGCTATAGCCCGGTGATTAAAGTCGGGGTAATTGATTATTTAGATGAGGAGCTAGAGGACTCCTCAGCCGCTTTTTTTTTTCGAACTCTTTTACCTAAAGAGAGAAGTGATATCATGTCACATCTCATTGATAAACGGACGAAAGCAATTGGAAGGTCAGCTCGCCCCTTCTATTTCTTCCTAACCTCTGGCAATATAGATGTCAAAAAAAAACTCATACCCGTTGAACCAAAGAGATTTCTCTCGTAATTCTATATCATCTTAATGCTAGTACAGCTACACTTTCTACATGATGGGTCTGCGGAAAGAAATCGAACCCTTTTATGCTCTCCACTTTATATTGTGCACTTTTTTTCGTCTTTGTGAAGAATAACTCGACGTCTTTTGCCTGCGAGTGAACATTGTATGAAATGTACAGAATCTTGACGGGGTTGAACTCTCATAACTGGTTCCAAAACACCTCGTCGCATCCTTTTCTCGTAGGATCCAACATAATGCACGTTTTATCGCTGGGCAGGTCGATCAACTCAGTAATTGAGGTTTCATCTTTTTGCGCCCCTGCCCTCTGGTCCCTGCTCTTTTCCCGTGCCTTCAGCCCGTTACTAAACATATGCTCATATCTTGTTGAATGTGGCTTAAATCTTCTCAAGTCCGACCAATCTCTCAAATCTCTCTCGAATGGTTGTCTAGCCTTTTTTTTCAGTCAGCTATTCAAAGCTCAATAAAATCATTCTTTTGAACTGACATCTTTAGCCTTATCAGGTACCTCTAACATCTCATTCCACTATGTTATGGTTACACTATGTCTAGTAGCTCATCATGCATCAATGTGCATATCATTCCAGCACGAAGGCTTGCCTACCGTCTATTCAACGAGTCATTCAGGCATATAATTACAATAAAATGCTTTTCTGCTCTACAGTATGGAAAAAGGGCAAGCAGCTTTCTGCAGACGAGATCTCGTCTGCATAATCAATCACCCCGACTTTAACCACCGGGCTATAGCCTATCACTTGCTCGTCAAAGCATGAAGATGGAGAAGATTGCAGTCTTTGAAGGGTCTGGATCATCATACAGTGAATCTACAAATGGATTAAAGTCAAGTCGTGCTGGAGGGCGTACCAGTGTCTCTCTCTATGTTACCCTGATTCGAGCTTGGTCAATTCCTCCTACCCAAGAACCTTTAAAAGAAGAAGAAGGAAGCTTAACCTAAGAATAAGGAGGTTAACCTAAGAATAAGGAAGGTTAACCTTAAGAAGAATGAGGGAACTTGACCTCTTCTTGCCCCGAGGAAGAGTCGCAAAATCGCAAGAATCTTACCCTCAATGTCAAGAGGAGAATCTGCAGATTGTAAAGATAACAGGATTAGAAACAAGTTCTTATTCTTCAGGTTACCCTAAGGCACTGTGGTTGTGAAGTTATGCAGGTATACATGCATGAAATTATGCACCTCCATGCACGATATTTCATGAAAAAATGCACCTTCATGCACGAATATGTCGAGAATATCCGTGCACCTCCGAAATGAAATGTTCTAGTCCCAAAATTGAACAGTTCACCCACCACCATTTCAAAGGCATTAGGCCATACTTAGAAGGAGACGCTATTCAGGAATTTCTTGTTAGGAAAAATCTAGAATTCAAGAAATCTCCATCTTGCCCCAAACCAGAACCCACCATTCTCTCTTTCCAATTCGAAAATACCTACACCGGCGGAAAGCGAGAGAAATTTAATGAAATTCCTAGCAAGATCTCACATTTGGTGGAAACAAACAAAGCAAAATTTGTCCAGACTTCTAGAGGAGGTCAGATAACTTTCCACGGACCGGGACAGTTGGTTGTGTATCCGATTTTTGATCTTTTAGACTTTAAACTCTCATCTAAATGCTATATATCTGTTTTAGAAAGATGTGTTCGCTCAGTTTTGCAAAATAGCTACGGTCTTCAAACTGTTGATAGCGAAAATACAGGGGTTTGGGTCGACTCTTCTAATAAGATCTCCTCTATAGGGTGCAATGTTCGCAGATCTATAACGAGTCACGGACTTTCTATAAACTATGACCCTGATCTGTCTTTTATCAACGATACAAGTCTTGTAATGTGCGGGCTGCCCACCAAGGCGCAGACGTCTATAAGGAGAAGGACGGGCGATGATGCTGGCATTGAGAGGCTGAGCTTTCAATTTGCCGAGGAGTTTTCAAAGATTCTGGGCGTGCCTGTTGTGCATAAATTGGTTGATGCGGGAGAGAGTTTCAGTGAAATGAGAGAGTTGGAGTCATTTAAATAGATTGTATATAAAGTGGTGATGTGCAGGCTCTATTGAGCCATTGGAGCTGGGGTTTATCATCTAGTGTTCATTAATTTTTCTGTCATGGCCTTGATCTAGATCCTTTTTCTCAAGACACTCTGAGCAATGACTGATATGTCTTTCAGTATCTCCGATTGGGAGAGTTCACCTACTTAGAACATAGATCCCAGGATCTAATTTGGTCTCCATTGAAACCCGTGATTCGAATATTAAAAAGTGACCCGGGATGATGGCCCAAAGTCTGCCGAAAGGGGCAAGTCTCGTGAACTGGTTAGGACTACAAAACTCTTTTATTTCGATCGATTGTGCGGACAACTAAACGTTTTCCTGCATGCATCAGATCACGTGACCGTACTTTTGGAGCCAAATTAGACAAGGACCCAGCACACACGGTTGTTTGTTAGTTATTATCGGCAACATAGTTTCTTGGGTTATTCCTTGAATTTTGAATGCGGAGAAATTTTGTCTACTGAACCTGTGTTGGAACTGTCTGAAAAAAGGTAGTGTGCGAACATATTGCCCAAGCTTCAGTGTAAGCCAGCCGGCCATAGGATTGAAAATCGCAGTTTTAAGCCAAAGTTCTAGATCCAGTTCCGGCGATCAATTGACATTGATCAGAAGTTGTGTGCGGTTAAGTTCTTTCAACTAAACGGACTGGGAAAGAGTTTTGGAAGAAATGAGATGAACAAGCAGTATCGGGTTAATTTTTAGAACGGGTACTATGGTTACTACTCCCTCCCAGTAATGAGGGATATAAAAGCTACTTATATAGTCCGGCGTGCATGAACGATATGCATCTTCATGCACTTGATGTCACGTGAGCTTCATATGGAACATAAGTTCCAACGGTTATTCCCTGGGTTTGGAATGGGGAGAAAATTGGTGTGCTGCCAAAATGCGTCTACTTACACATGGGAGGCAGTATCTGTTATGTCCACAGATAGGATCAGCGACTTGAGATTTGACTGAACTCTGAAGTAATAACATATAGTTTCGGATGTTTTTCCTGAGCCGTTTCTTCAATTCTGTAGATTGCCGTTGAAGAAGAAATGTGTCACATTGTACTAAAGCATATGGCACTAAGGTATATTCGGTCTCAAAGTGATGCAGGATATACATACTGTGACGTACATGAACGATATGCACGAATGACGGAAAGGCACCTTCTAGAAGGTTCGTTCTAACAGTATTTGGGTGCGGTAACCTTCTCTTTAATGTAATCCCATCGACTTATTTATAGGTCCAATGACTTTAAGTCTTGGAGGATGCTGCCGAAGGAAAAAGTGCTTCGTTTATGTGGTTATAATCAAGACAGATTCAATTGTTTCAAGCAGGTGAAGCAGCGATAGGGTAAGGACACTAGTTCACATCTCATTGTTCTCCACTGGGCTCCTTCTGGACAAATAATGGGACCCTGCTCCTCCATTCGTCCTCAACGATCTCGATTTTCAATTGAAAAACCACTTGTCGTAAGGAAAGAGGCGCAAGGCTAATTCATGAGGGAGTGCCGATCATCTATCGATTCTCCTTTTTTGCATGGGTCCACTAATTTCCACTGCAGCACGCGATGCATCCTGCAGTAGACCGCATAAAAATCCTACAGAGGATATTGCAAAGAGGCCAAGGGTCACATGACCGGTCGCAGAGGCCGAAGGGGCTGAGGTTGCAGTTAACACATCTCCTGCGGGTGATATTGTATATCGAGGTACTACTCGAGTTATTATTGGTAGTGTTTGTATACAGAGATCTCCCACTCTTCTGAGTGGACAAGAACCTCTTTGAGCGACCAAAATCGATGTATACACCGCATATTTATCAGTTGAGCCATTCTCAAAACTTTGGTGATCTATCTGCATCTAGTGACGATATTCTTATTCTGCAATACAGCCTGGATGGTGATAATGATGAAGCTAGTGTTACTGCGGCTGAACTAAGGATCTTGGATGCAACTAAAAATCCGTGGATGAGGTTGCTGTGAAGGACTATTAAAGTGCTGGGGTCAATGACACCAATTTTTCGATGCAACCGAAACAAGGTGGTATCCATCAAGCCTTTCGATATTAACAACCGACTGGAGTGGTTTATAGGATCTCGAGCGCGCGTGGAACATAAGTGGATCCGCAACAGAGACTGGAGATTGGGGAGAAGCAGGCGGGGCACCACTTTCAGCAAGACGACTGCAGCACATGTGCAGAGTTTCTAAAGGTCATGACGGTGCTCTAAAAGGCAGAATTGAAGCCGGTAGCGAAAGAACAATGGTCTCATTGGATAGAAGAGTTTTCAAAAGTCGAGGAGATAGACCTGATGGCATTCCTAGTGCATCTGATCAAAATTTCTTGAACCACGCTAGATTATTCGGCACAAAAAGTTAGCAGTGAGCTAGTCACCTTTTCTTTTCCGCTATGTCATGCGGCAGTGAATCTGGGGAGTAGGAGATGCAGTGGAGAACTGAGCTGCCAGGTTGACCGGAGGAGTCAACGGACTCGAAGAGCAATACCTTTTCAAGGGTACTGATATACTCCGATTTGTGGGTTCTCTTATAATACAGCGCTGGCCGTTTCAAGTTTTGAAATTGAGAACATGGCTAACAGTGACATCTAGTAGCGACGGAAAATTACTTGGGTAGATTTTGAAGAGAGACTGTTTGATTCACAGTTTATTTCATACGATTGCAAACATCATCACCACTTGATCGATGCCTGCTGTTGCACTCTCCCGAGGAATCGTATCTGTAGCGTTGTGTGGTTTGAGATCAGCGGGGGTAGTATTGTTGTCTTCAGTATCGTTGGCTGCTTGCTCTCTTTAAATATCCACAGTTCCTTTTCTTGATCGAACTTAGCCAAGCTTCCGGGTCCCCATTGTCACTCACTGTGTGTAACGTGATCTCGACTTTGTTGATTGTGGCGATTCCGTTAGTTTTGTGGACCAGACGGTACAAGGACAGGATGTTATGAGATCCAGCACCCCGTAGTACAAAAGCCTCATCTGTGATTTTGTGCTTACCTACTGTGAGATTGATAGCTCCTTTAGCTGCTGTGGTGACGGTTCCGTTTGCTGTTGTTATCGAGACGTTTTGCTGCTCTGAACTATTCAACCATTTTGTGTCTTTCAGCACGTTTATGTTCGCGCCTGAATCGACTACAAAAGTTTCCTCTAGAAGTCTGGCATTTTAATAAGGCGTAGCATCACGTTTATTCATTTTTGTTACATAGCTAGGGAGTACCTGATCATCTTCGGCAGTGCAATCTTTTACCCAATGGTATCCGAGACCACAGCGGAAGCATTTCGAACTAGGTTTTTTGGTTGGCTTATCTTGCTGGGCCAATAACACCAGGTGAGAGCTATCCTCTGTGCTCTGTGATAGTCTGGATAATGCCTTGTCCAAGTATATCTTCAGGGTTGGTGTGGAAACCGGATTCCAGACGTTTTGAAATCTCGTTTGAAAGCTTTGTGAGGATCTGTGGGTTCGCAAATTGCGATTTGGGTCCCTAGCGTCTCACTACAATTTGCAGCGTTAGAATATCTGCTAGGGTGATATCTTCCGCACGCATGACAATATGTTGTTGTGTCAGTTGAGCTAGGAAGTCCCTGTCTCCATTTGTAGTTTCGATCTTTGAAAACTTCTCGATGTTATCCACCTTGCGGTTGTTGTTCTTGCAAAGGTGTATCACCATTTGCAAGAAGATTGCTGGATTTTGTTCCTCTACTGGTAACCGCATTGAGATGGTTTTCTCAATAACCGCGAGACCAAGCCGTCCGATCTGGGTCCAATAGGTGACTTTGGTACTGTCTGAGTCATAAGTGTATGGACTCAGAGAGGTTTGGTTGTATACAATATCGTATATGTCCGTATGTGTACCTCTGACGTCCTTTTTCATGAAATAATCCCACGTGTAAATGTCCTGTGTTGAGTTTGAGAGCTTCTGACTTTGTGGCATGTTTGCCGATGTGATAGTCTTCCTTGCATTCTCGATTTTCTCAAACACATTGCTTGCAGTGATGTCCTTACGTGCCTTGTGCACAGTGGTAGCTTCAGGGCTCATAACCTAATAATATGTGGTTTTATTTGTGTCGGACGGCCTAGTCTTGTCGTCCTTAAACTAACCTTATATACTGTGCCATTCCCAGCAATCTCCGGATTCACTGCGGCATTACCGTGGGTATCCCACCTGTTGGGTCGGGCACACCGCTGCCCATCCCACGCTCCGGTGACGATGATACATTCTCCTGTTCTGACAAATAGGCGCAATCAGACAGCCCTCTCATTGAGTCATCTGGAGCTGCCCCCCAAATCATGTGACGAGACCTGGAGTTTGCTCCGGAAACGTCGGGGGTCGTTTCATAATATTAGTGTAGCTGGATCGGAAAAGCTCTGCTGGCTCTCTATCAATAAGATGTGGTCCCCAATTGAGAAAAGGCGAGGATCAAAGGCTGATAAAAGGGGACGGTCTATTTCACTAGCTATCACCCACTACCAGTTTTGCCCGAGCCACTGTAGGATTCTTTACAGTGCCGATAACAATAATCAAAGTGAGATACGAGTCCAGTATATATAATTACACCTCTTTGATTCAAGCTACACGGCATATAGCCAAGTATGGAGTCGAGGCGATCAGTCGAGTGGGAATTTGAAAATTTTGAATACGTTGGCGATTTTTTGAAAAATGTAGCGCTTTTCTCGTTGACCAACGATCTCCTCCGGTAAGATATTTCCTCCTATAACATAAAGAAAATCAGGACGTCCAAGGGAGCCCGTATCAGAACAGAGGATGGTGCAGGTGAACGTTTTTTCAGATGCAAGATATATAAAAGTGGGAAATCCCATATATCGATTACACATTTTCGGCTGGATTCCTCTAGACTTGACTCAAACTGAGCTTATATTCCCCTCTGGGTATATGCATAAAAATGCAAGTGATGCATAAATTGTCTCTAGAAATAAACTCGTGCATATTGTTCTCCTAAATAGAAAGAATCTTTGATCTTGGACCCTGAAAAGCGATCATGATTTAAGATCTGACATAACTATTCGGGTCTTAAGCCCTAGATCACTTGCTCATTTCTTTAATGACTCGGTCCAGAAGAGAGTCTGGGTTGAAGCAGAGAGACATAGAGCACTCAATCGGGGCCTAGACAAGGTGAGCCCCAAGCTGTGAGCGAACCTTTGGCGATTAGGTTAATGAGGACTGAGATTTCCGTGATAAGACAATGAGGCTGCCTTTCTTGAGTTCGGCTCTCCAGATCCGCATTTAAAAAAGATAAATTGCGCGGTGGGCAGCGACTCGAAACAAATCACCCTATCTGGTAATTCCTAGACTTAAGATGTAGGATTGTTGGGGCGAGGTCGAGTTGAGCCTTGTAGACTGCAGAGCTGCTGGTTGTTTGAGAACACCATTGGAATTGGAGCGATAGAGCATCTCGAAAAGGTTGAAATCTTTGGAGCTTCAAGAGGAAGGTTAGTCTGAGATTGAGTTTTGCTGAGTTTATGAGGGATGGGCATTTTATTCTTATCGAGATTCTCTTCTATACTTTTATGGCTGAGGCATAAAGAACTTTGCCCACAAAAAAGAGTAGACAAGCAGATCTCAGTCTGTGATACCTTCATTTTTGCATTCCCAAACATCTTGTAAAAAGAAGGTGAAAACCAGCCTTATGGGGACTCTGAAAAAGAGCTCACATTCTAGATGTATATTCTCAAACGATCCTTCCGTTAGTCTAAACTGTATATATCAGGCATACATCCCTGTGTGCCCCTCGCCCTTGCCCTCGCCATCTGCCCTCGCCATCTGCCCTCGCCATTTACCCTCGCCCTCGCCTTTTGCCCTTTGCCCTTGCCCGTTTGCCCACCCGTACACCTCCACCATGAGACTCTTAAATCTCATCTTCCTCATCCACTGCTGCTTTGCGCTCACTGCCCAAGAGGTGAGGTCAAAATACACCAAAGGAAGAAGCGTGTTAAAGATCAACAACAACAACTATGACGAAATCTTCAATTCTGAAAGGGATTTCTACATCGTCACACTGCTCACAGCCTCATCTGCTAACATTGGGTGCATTCTGTGTAACGAGGTTCAGCCGTTTTTCGAGCTTGTGGCTAATTCTTACCAAACCAATCTGGCGAAAATCGGACTCCAGGAGAATGAGCCTGATTTGATCTTTGCTATTGCCGACTTTAGCGATTCTAGAGAATTTTTCCAGAAACTAAGCCTTAACAACGTTCCTAAGCTTTATATGTATAAACCAACGTCAAAGGCTGCCTCGCACAACATCCTCACCAGTTTTGAAGAACTCTCTTTGATCACTGGTGATTACGGGTCCAACATGATTAGCTGGATCAAGGGGTTTGTCAAGTCGAACCAACTGTTTGAAATTCACGTCCCCTTAAATTACACCTCCATCGCCATTACAGCTGTAGCCTCAATGGGGGTGATGGTGTTATTAGTGAAAAAGTTCCAATGGGCTGTGAAAATCGTGACAAGTAAGAACTTGTGGCAGGCAGTTGCCATACTTTGGATTCTTCTCTTTATCTCCGGATACATGTTCAATGTAGTGAGAGGAGCTCCTTATATGAAGCCTGCTAAGGATGGACAGCCATTGAGTATGGAAAACTACTTTGCATCAGGGTTCCAGCAACAATTCTCTATAGAGACTCAAATTTTGACGGTAATTTACGGACTTTTACTGCTCTTTACCGTGGGACTGAGTAAAATTGGCAAGATTCCCTCATCAAAGGTCCAAGTACTGTCCACCATCGGGTTCTCGCTGCTGGTTCTGGCTGGTTACAGCGGACTGATCAACTGCTTTCAGGCCAAGAGCGGTAGTTATCCTTTCCAGCTATTGATTTAGATTTTAAAAGATTCCCTTCTTGAGATTGTATTACACTTTTCTTCAATTTTCTGTAAAATTGCGTTTATCGAGGCTAGTTTTGTCTTCAAGTTGGCGATTCGCCCTTTGCGGATCTCTGCCAGCTTCTTGAGGGAATCTTCCTGCTCAGAAGATGTTGCCCTGTAGAGCTCTGAGTTGAGTTTCGAGAGTTTCCCTCGAGATCTCGCAGGGTGGCTACGCAGATGATCTGGGATTCGTAGAAATCTTGGATCGTTTCATTGAGGTTCTCCAAGGGAGTCTCTAAAAGTGACTGTACCGTTAGTTCTATCGGGTGGATGCTCATAATGGTGTATGGTGGTGCTTTTGCGACTGAGAGCCAAAGAATGATAGTGACTGAGCGTGTCTATGTAGGACTTTTGAGCGCACCATGATTAGCACATTAGCGTCAACGCCAAGCAGTACCACCGTATACTCAAGAGGCGGATAGCGCGAGCCAAGTTGGAGGGAAATCAGAGGTCGTAAGCCGTATTTACACGAATCTCGTCATAAACACGCCATGAGAAGGCCTAGAGGTCAGGTTCCTCAGTGCAGCCGAAATTGCCGAAAGATGACAAAACAGACCGATAATTTCGATTCTTTGGAGGATAAAGGGTCTAGTAATGAAGAAAATAGCACGAGTAACATCTCTAATGGCTCCACCCTCCTCACCAGCTTTAGCGAATCCTATTAAAACGCTTTTGCCCCCTCGGGCACAATCTGACTGCTCATTCTCAGCCCATGGATGAGCTGGCGAGTCTTGAAGGGCTGGGTGCGTAGGCTGATGAGTTGGTCTTGTGAAGTTTCATGGTTGTCTGTATCTTTAACGAAAGGTGATGAAGATGAAAGACTCGAGAAGGACCATCAGGGAGACGAATACAAGAAACGCAGCCTTTACTCTGTGCGGAAAAGGTTGCCCTACTGGTGACTTTTCCGAGGGGAAGCAATTGAGTGTGTTTCTATACGGCCTGAACTGAGGGGGGGTTTAGCTCTGTTTATGTCGGGAGACAACGCTTAAAGTGCTTCCGGTGGGAAAATTTGACGTTTCTCTAAGCCTTTACTGACGTCGTAAGATTAAAGGTGTATTCTATCCGGTGGAAACGGCCATGTGCAGCTCAGCTATGGCAGTGGATGCGTTTTAACCCTCAAGATAATCTGTCTTCTGAGTTCGCTTCACCTTCTGTGCGTCTCTATGCATATAGGTGCATCTTTATGCATAAACGTACGTGGTCGGGAGATCCTTCTTATCCACCGCACAAGCTTAGAAGAAGACATGCAGGGGTCCAACCATCGAATGCTTAAGATATTTTGCCCAAACATTTCAAGCAACTTTGCCAGTTTCGAAAGACAGCTCAACGAGTATGACTTTCACAAGTTAAAGCTATCGACTGAAGAGAGGAAGCATAAAAGCGGAGAGTCGGATAACACATGGGAGTTCCGGCATCCTGATTTCCGAAAAGACGATAAACAACGTTTGAAGAATATCAAGCGAAAGGGCCCAACACAGAAAAAGTCTGGAGGACCAGAAATGAACTCGGAAACTATAAATCGTATGGAGATCTTTAGAAGGGTTTCAATATCAAAACGATATCCTGCAGTCGGAACTGGTTTCCGTCAAGTCCAAATAGAATTCCCTAGTGGAAGGTTTTTACAAAGAGTCCACTCCTCCTGTTTACAGGTGATTGGCCAACTGACTATTCTAGCGCTAACCGGCGCTGATGTTTCTGGCATAGAACTACCGTCCCCTTCCACAGCACAACTTTCTCCTGCGGTGAACGAGCTCCTCCCGTTCCTGTAGAACCACAACCACGACCCGTCCCTACAGCTCAGCACTTTTCGTCAATCCCACCGCCAATCGCCTCCTCTACAGAGAGCGGTGCAGCAACCTCAGACTCAAAGACCGTCAGGATCGCAGTGTCACGTGCGTCTCGTAGATGACGATGCGGTTTGCATTCAGCTGTGCTGTAACCAAATACGGCAGAGGTTGTCATCGATGGACTAAGCGGCATTTCTGTGATGGAGTCGATCAAGTTTGACCTTGTGTTGATGGATATCGTGATGCCAAACCTCGACGGTGCTACTGCCACATCAGTAATACGATCTTTCGATAAGCAAACTCCGATCATCGTCATGACGGGTAACATTGAGGACTACCTCAACCACGGTATGAGCGACATCTTGGCAAAGCCGTTCACAAAGGATGATCTTTACATGATGCTGGAAAAGCACCTCATTAACAAGAAACCCAGCAGCGCGGTCATAGCAATAAGTTGCCATCGGATGTTTTGTATGATTTTCTAGGTGGTGGATCTTAGGGGTTCACAAATCACGGGGCAAAAAGGCGCAGAGGGCACATCGAGGGGGTAGAAGGCACAGAGGGCATACCGAGGGCACAGAAAAGGCACATCGAGGACATCTACCCGTTGTCCATGGATAGATAGTCTTTCTTCTTTACGACAACTCCGAAAATTTTGAGGAATGTCTCCTTCAATGAGGACAGCTGAGTAAGATATCGAATGCTTGGTCCCACGGGAGACGTTCTATCGGCTTCATAGCACTCGAAATCTGCAGAACCGTCTCTGAATGTTTGGCATCATGAACCATAAGGGAGAAATGGCTGCATGCAGATGCTGGACTTTGGCTGTTCTCTGCCCATAGACAGATGGACACTGACTGCATATTGCTGTTATAGCACACATAACACTCAGCATTAGCATGGGCCAGTCTCGCATCCCAGTATGAAGGAGGGAAGATATATGTTCATTGAGGCAAAGCAGGCTCGTCTGGATGAGCTCCTAATGGAGATATACAACTTGATCGGAAAAAGATCTTAATGATCTAGAAGAGAGCTTAAAAGGCTAGGCAACAGTTTATTCGCCAGCACAATTCGTTAAGGCGAGCACAACATAATGTTCCGAATCCATTCGTTGATACACTGTTCAAGAGACCTTTGGATAACGAATGCTCGAGTATGGCAGGGTTTGGTTGTTACGTTGAAGTGCTCGAGCAAAAAGAACACATCAGGAGGTCTATCAATTTCTTGCTTGAGTTATTGAATAGTCATTTTCGTTATTTGTTCCTCTGTTTTCTTCAGTTACATGCCTTCGTTGATAGATATGGCTGACAATTCGAAATGTATGGAAAGAAAATTAGCCTGACGTGCTACATTCCCAAAAGGACTATCTTGAATGTCCAGCAGTAGACTTCTCTCAACATTGTTATCTCAATAAGAAGGCTGTTCTCTTTCTAGCGCATCTAATCATTGTACCTAGGACATACATAACCCTACATGACTGTGCATAGTTCTGTCTGATCGAGATCGGGAGTCCATCTAAATCGGTAAATTAAACAAGATACCGTGAGATGGCCACCCTTACACGGCCATCTATATAATAGCTCTTACCTACATGCCTATAATCGGACAGCCCCAGAAGAACCCCGATTATTTCACTGCGCGGTTCTGCATGGGGAGATCTCCATACCACTGCCGAATCCCACCGGTATATCTCATCATGTTCTCACCATTTCAATGAGCCCGCACCCGTAATGACACGGAGAGCAGAAAAAGTTCAAAGTCATGGCCGCATAGGCTACATGAATCAATTCTCTCCTCTCAAATGCCGAAGTAGTAGTTGTCGGTAGGATGTGGCTCATTTGTTCCTATTTGTCGTTTAGGACTCAGGCTCTTCATCTTCCTGCGAATAAACCGATCATGATACTTTATCGACGCATATACTATTACCTCGAATAATCGGAACTCATACCAAAAGTAACTCCTCATTGCTTTAATTAGCTTTGGTTGGGATGTTTAGCCGAAGCTATACCGGGGGAAATCAAAGAGGGCTATATGGATGCTTCTAACGGGCTCTGGTAAAACAGTAGCCAATTTTAGGGAGTCTACCGATCTTGATTCAGTTCGAGATTGCAATAATATCTTTGTGAACACTTGTGCTGAAGCGATTTGGTTGATCCTGCCAGTAGTCATATGCTTGTCTCAAAGATTAAGCCATGCATGTCTAAGTATAAGCAATTTATTCATCCGTTATACTCAACTAGTCTTGTTTGCCTTTATTACTTAAGTCCAGGAAGTATGTGCTTTGTTTATGCAGTAGATCGTACTAACCATAAAGTACGGCGAGCTGATTAAAGGATAAGGTGTGCAGAAAAGAAGAACTTACGCACTGGAATGGCGTAAGGAGTCTACAAGGCTCAACTCGACCTCGCCCCATTAATCCTACACCTTAAGTCTAGGAATTTCCAGATAGGGTGATTTGTTTCGAGTCGCTGCCCACCGCGCAATTTATCTTTTTTAAATGCGGATCTGGAGAGCCAGCCTCATTGTCTTATTAACGGAAATCTCAGTCCTCATTAACCTAATCGCCAAAGGTTTGCTCACAGCTTGGGGCTCACCTTGTCTAGGCCCCGATTGAGTGCTCTACATTAGTTGATCTATCTGATTGTGTTAATTTCCTTAAGGGTGCTGCGTTTAGTTTGCGTACGCAAGCTCCTTGATTGATTGTGGCATTTGTATTTGGATAACTTCCTGTCAGAAAAGGGGGTAATTGAAAGCGGGTGTAAATCTTTATTCAATTTTTCTCGATGTTCTCGATGTCTATAAAGCACAGAAACCTCTCCTTTTATACCCACCATGTCTGACAGCTGCCATTTCCTCCTTTACCCAACAAATGCTATAGTCTAGAGCTCAACAGAGTCTATCTTGCATAGATCACCGTCACATCATTCCTGATAATGCACGTTGCCTCTTATCATGCAGATCTTTTTCTGCCTTGCATAGATAGCAAGCATGAGGTCCTATCCACTCTTCCGAGAGGGAGATCTCAGTAGTATAACACTACCTATAACAACTCGAGTAGTACCTCGATATAAAATATCACCCGCAGGAGGTTCGGCCCTTCGGCCTCTTGGGCGGTCATGTTGCAACCCTTACCCCTTCGCAATATCCTCTGTAGGATTTCTATGCGGTCTACTGCAGGATGCATCGCGTGCTGCAGTGGAGCAGATCAATCAATGGACTTGTGCAAAATAGGAGAATCGATAGATGCTCAGATCGGCTCTCTCTCATAAAGTAGCTTGCGCTTCCTTTATATAAGGCGTCGTGCCTCATGAATCCGATCCACTTTGTTGGGCCACAGACTGGATTTACGGTATAAGTGTATCTGGTTACTAGTATAGTAATACTCACTCTAGAACAGAAAGTTTGATGGTCGATGAGGTGGAGAGGAGACTTTCAAATGGTCAGAGAGAAGGTGCGGGTCCATCCACACACCATGAAAAGGGTGTACTCCACCGCACCTCCTTTGGGCAATCTTTTGCCCTCTTCAAAATTCGTCAGTCGGATTCTATTCGACCTAGACTCTCGGCTCAATTACAAGAAGCTTCTTCCCGCTTTGCAAAGCGTTTATGCGGGCAAAAATGAGCTTCCTAGCTATATTCAACCTCACGATCTAATGATTCTGCAAAAAATGCTCAAAGAGATACGAACGAAAACTCACACTTCTAGAAAGCCGCTTACTGATTTGGAGAATCAGCTTGTGGAAAAAGCTGCTGAATTGGGTGACAGAGACGCTGTGTGTATACTTAGTTTTACTGCTCTTCAAGATGATGGTACCTTTTTCACAAAAGATGACAAAGAGCACGCCAAGAAGCTTATTGCTCATTTGATGCAAATAGATCATCCTCTGGCGATAAAATTGAGTGGGGATCTTTTGTTCAAAGCGAAAAACCCTAAAGCTCAAGAGATGTATATGCGTTTTCTTGCAAAAGACACAAAGTCTTTTCTAGCGGCTGAAGTGATGAAAGCTTTAGGACTGATTGAGTTTGCGAAACCAAATTTACTGCAAGCCAGACGATTTTTCGAAAAATCCATCAATTTAGCTCCTCTTGAAAAAGTACTAGAATCGCATTTTTACTTGGGCCAGATTTTCTCTGCTTCAAATCAAGACAGAGCTCGCTATCATTTGGAGATGGCGGCGTCTCACGGCCTGAAAGAGAGTTTACCGAATCTGGGGTTCTTGGAACTCAACTATTACAATAACGCATTAAAGGCTCTTGAGTGGTTTAAGCTGGGCTGGGAAATAGGCGACCCTTATTGTCTTGTGGGGAAGTATGACTGTTTTATGAAGTTGAAAGATTACAGTCAGGCAAAGAGCACACTAGATGATTTGAGGAGGATTTTAAATAGCGAGTCTTTTAAGCAAGATTTATCTTGGGAGAAATTCGAAGCTGTGCGGTCAGAGTCGATTAAGAGGCTGAATAGCGCGTTGACTGAGAGTAAGTTTAGTTTTGATGGGTGATGAACAGAGACTTTCAGCTGATATTTTGGAAAACTGGTCCTTGCAGTTGGGTGGCTGAAAGGTTTATGGGCTGATCTTTCGAGGTTTAGGTAGGTGTACAGGAAGACGAATGGTGATTGATTCACCGTCGGGTCTTAGACGTCCAAGGTGCAGATACTATGATCTGGAAAGTATTTCCAAACTAACCATGTCGTAGTGTCATCAAAAAAGACTTTACCAAATCACTCCATTAACTACACTGGTAGGAAGCAGCAATTGCTTGATGGAGTCTGTGGATGTGGATTTGCGGCTGGCCATAATCCTTCGAAGCATCTAATGAGAGTAATGACTTGAGATTATATTCCTGAAAGCGCGTGATTGTCTTTTTAATGGATCCATCATACCATCAGTGACCGCCGAGAGACTGGAATAGATAGCACTCCCGCCATTCAATATTACTCTGAGCCCAAGACTTTATCATTTCAGGTGAACCAAATCTGCATTTATCCCAACTAACCTCTTTTTTTGTCTCTTGTTTTTCGTATCGCACCGAAAGCAGATGAGCAAAGGATACAGACAAAGGCTTCTCTCATCAATTTTTTTTTGTGCTGCCAAACGGCGAGGATCATCAGTGACTTCCCTCTATTTAATAAATACTATTTGTACACATCAGTTTTCCAGTTCAAGCATAAACTCTTTTTCACATTCGTCATCGTCGTCTGTTTCGTTTTTGGCCCTCTTTTTGTCGTCATTTTCAGTATTATTCACCCTCTTTTTAGATTCATCGTCTTCCGGCTCATTCTCGCTTGAGCTGAGAAATTTCTCGACCTCTTTATCAAGTTCACCCCAGTCAAGCGATTCGGAGCCAAAGTCAAAGTTTGCACTTTTTCGCGAGGTCTGATGGAGAAAGAAGATCTTGCTCCTTTATTTCAAACTCGTAATCATACTCCGCCACTTTTCCCCACAGTGAGATGCACTTGAAAAACTAGTCCGGATTGACTATCCTGACTGATGGGTTGAGAGACTTGGCGAGCTTGACTTTGAAAGTGCCGGCATTACGGCATATAACGTGCGTCACGCTTGGAATGTATTCTGGCACGACAGTTGCACCAAACGACCTTGCCCATATAGCGATATAGGCGGTATCAAGATTTGAACCCAGCGGCAAGATGCCAGAGAAGAGAAAAGTGGATCGCCACCGCCCCACGGCCCAAGTCAAAGAGATGGACTCCATGGCTTTTGGGATTGGGATACGTTGTTACAACACCAATCGCCATCGCCATTGGGCTCGGTGTTAGACACTCGTATACCCCGGGTTCAAGAAAAGGTTGATTACCAACGGTTGTTTCGATGCTATTTCCGCTGGAATTCTTGTCAACATCAGTCGTCGCTTGAATTCTGAGAAAAGTCAGCCTATTCAATAGAAACGAGACAACATGTACTACAAGGAAAACTTTACTGTATCTCAACTTTGAAGGAAACTTATCGGCAATAATTCTGGCTGATGCTTTACAAATGTGTACCATTTTGATCCGCTGAAGTGCACCTATTAAGAAGAATTTATGGGTTATTTAAATGATTTATCTAATGGAACTTTATGTGATTGAAAAGAGATGCGTCTTCTTTCAAAAAGCCACAGAAGACAAAAAGAGAAAAAATCCGTTGCCCAACAAGAGAACAAAAAGACCATTCCCTTTTCCACGACGCACGTGCGACAGTTTCTATAATACGGTAGATGCAACGAAAAATATGGAAGGGACAAGTCTTTTGCATAGATCACCTAGTAGAGCCTACATAGCATATAATGCGAAGCACGTCAAACAAAGCAGCTCTTTGTCAAGACTCCAGATCGATTCCTGATCAAAAAGTGCTTTTCCCACCTGCTGATTCTCGGTTTCGCTTCTCTCAACTGAGTAAACTCTTTTTGAGGGATCATTCTTCAAACAGTAAGCCGAGCCTGAGTATACTTGGATCCGGATCTCAGAAAAAAAGATCCGGGTTAGAAAGAGGGTGGATCTAGATCAGCAAATCGAAAAAGAACACCGGATGTATCTTAAGCACGAATTAGTTCATCGCCTAATTAGCTCTGGGTGAATCATTGAAAGAACCTTGAAGGATCAGGCCGAATTCTGAATGATCATGTTGGTACACAGTCATCTTTGTCGGATTATAATCCGGGAAAACAATGTGATGCAGCTTCGGAAAATGAAACGTTGGTCATGCCTCTTCTGAATAAGAAAAGTAAATCATGACTTAGCGGAATAAGAAACGACTATCATTTATAAGCATGTATGTGAGAATAAAGTGAGGACTTGGACCGTAAATGGAGGTCTTGTAGTTGCCTTGATAGGTCCAGGGAGTTCTCTTGAGACATATTTGTTGGTAATAAGCTGTATTTATTTACATGGGAAAAAGCTCTATTTATAGTCAGAATGTCCTCAACGGTACGGAATCGTCCGTTGAGGACCGCCAAGCACCCCCTTCCTTGGCGTGCATGTCCATCTCACAGTATGACTTGCGGGGAAGGTCATCATGCGGATAAGTCAAATATGTCACATCACATGTGTTTCCCCACATTAATCGGAATATAAAAGAGGCCACAAACCTCAACTATGTAGCAGCTTTAGGTAGAATAAAAGCCTTTTATTGTCAAACATAAGTGGATGTTATTACTATCGATTACTGGACATTCTAAGATCAAGACTGAGATTGAATCAACCTGCCCGAGTTGCTCAACCTGGTATTGATGCCCCAACCGAGGCTCCCAGATCCCCGAACTATCAACAATCTTTACCCACGACAGGCTGGGTCTTTGATTGTGAAGATAGGGCAAAAGCCTTCGGCTCAGGCCCAGTTCTTCCCTGGTGACAAAAGTGACACGTCCGTTCGATACATTGCGCAAAAGCCTTCGGCTGCCGCCGTTTTCTTACTGATCAATCTAGTGAGTGAATGCATGATTTATCTCATACGGCTTTAAAATCGATTCTCTAACCACCTTGAAGTATGCTCGAGTGAAGCAACCGCTCCGCTTCCATTGAATCGCTACATAACATCATGCAGGTTGAAATCAAACCTCCGCCGCCTCCTTCCTTTCCTGCAGAAATGACAGGACTTTAGCGAGTGATCTGTCGAAGCTGCAAACAAAAATCATCGGTCGATAAATTCTTATCTGTTGGCTTTAGAGAATTGGTTTTCTTTTTCTCGGGAGCAGCGCTGGCTTTGCTAGACCCTGCATGAACATTTTGGGCAAGCCATTTATTACGGGCTATGTATATTTATGTTGCTAGCGGGTATAATAGAAAGGCCTTGGTGGAAAAAAAAAACATTAGCTATTCGTCTAGTATCGAATTTGCATCAGCAAGTGGAGGAGAAAAATTGATGTAGGATTCCTGCAATTGCCTTCAGTCTTTGATACTCTCAATTGGCTATTCGGCCATCAGATTTGAACTTATTACAGGGAAAAAAGAACACATCGCCTTTGTACACCATTCTGGGCCTTTTGAAGGCTCGTTTGATTACATAAGCTCCTTCGTCGCAAGATTTTCAAATTGCACTCAAATCTGGTGTATTGATGAAACGCGTAATGTCATCACCAAAACGAATCAAGACGGAAAGGGCCGCCAAAAGGGAACCGAGCGCCGAATCCGCTTCCCTTACGCACTCCGACTCGGAGCCAGCGGAAAGCACAGAGATCAGCGCAGATCAAGAGTTTGAGTTGCGATCGCAGTATCGAGATCTGAGCTCTCAGCTGATGCTCCAAAGAGCTGCTGTGGCTCGCGGCGGTGGTGTTAAATTAGTTAGAGATAGTTTAGACAAGGTCAACGATTTGTTTGGTGTTTTAAAGAGATCCAGCGGAACGTCTATTACAGCCACAGACTCTTTTGCGCTAAAAGAAGTTGGTACGCAGACTTTCCTCGCCACTAAAAGTATGCGGATAGGAGACTCGCGCGAACGGTTTGATATGGGGGGCTTTATCCGCCAGTTTAAACGGTACTGTGGCGAGGAAGTGCAAGATGACGGTTCTGAAAGAGATGTAGACTGGGAAGATTCTGCAAAGGCCAATGAGAATTTTAATGCTACAAATTGGGCGAGAACTGGAGATTTATACTATAATAGTTCACGGAGACCACCAACTTTGGAGTTTTTACTAGGGCCGCTCGATATGGTTAAGAAAAATATAACCCGAAGGGCTCGTACAGTGGATAGGAATGACGCCGCTTTGGTCCAGCCGAATCGAGTAGAGGCTAAAGATCTTGGCGGCCAAGATAAAGATACAGCTGCAGCTGTGGAAAAGTGCTTCCACGTTATGCACTCGAAAGGAGAAGGTCGAAAGATGAATTTGTTTAAATTTTTCCTTCACCCTCAGTCTTTTGCGCAGAGCGTGGAGAACCTTTTCTATACCAGTTTTCTTATATCCACGGGGAAAGTGATTTTGGGCAAAGAGGAAAACGGAGTTCCGTATGTGCAAGAGGGGACGAAGGATAGTTTTAGTAATTTGCCAAAATGGCAGGCCAAGGATACTACGCGGATGCATTTGATTTTTAGGTTTGATTATGATACGTGGTTGGATGCTATAGATGCGTTTGATGTGGAGAGGAGTTTTTTGCAGAATGATTGAGCCATCCATTGAGAAAAATACCTCGATAAGAGCTCTCTTATCAAGAGGCGAGTTTTATTTCTGAGGAGTAAACGAAAAAAGCTTCAAAGGGATTATCGAGAGCTCGCTGGAAAGATCAGTTGATCGCCTGTGATCTAGCGCTCTTCTGTAAGGGTGTGATGAATATTCAGTGCTGGTATGTGAGCGATTCTATTTTTTAGAATGGCTGTCAGACACCGTTGCATGGAGAGAGAGATATTCCTGCATCTAAAAGACTCGACCCGATCAAGGGATCGAAGGAGGTACTGTTCCCTCAAGGGAACCTCCGAAGGGTTCTCAAAGACTGGGTCGCAGATGTCGCTTCGCTGCGCGAGTGCTCTGAGTCCTTCTCCTATGAATCCCTCGGCAAATCGTGGATCTCCTTTGCCCTCTACTGCTTGAAACTCTACGTCCCAAGCTCGCCGTACCACCCGGCTATATCCCATCATGTCAAATGAAACACCTACGCCCGTTACCAGAGTCACGTGACCGCCATTCGGGAATTTTGGAGAATTGTTCTGTGGAGGAATCATCAATTCAAGTCTTTTTGATAAATAATGCTGATGATGCCTACAAAGGAGAGCAAATCACATTACTTGATGGTAAAAATGCATTATACCGCAGGAATGAGATTTACACATAAACATCACCTCGTTGAGATGGAACGAATGATTTTTTTTCTCACTGTAAGCTTACCCCTGGAGTAGCTTATGAGTTGAGTCGAAGCAAAATGCCCTTAGATGTTTCATGCGATTCGAAATATACAACTGCAATGTCAAGACTATGGAACACATTCTGACTTAAATCCTCTATGTGAGATTGACCTGTTTTTTACACCTAGAGCAGGTGAAGTTATGTTTTACTGACATAAAATCCGCAGGTTTGTCTCAACGAGGTTCATTTCGGGTCGATTTGCCTAAAACTTTCATCAAAAACACAAAGAAAGCAGAGTTGTTCCACATTAAGTGAACCCTTAAAAAAGGTCTCATTTTCTGGTCTTTGTAAGAGAGTATACATTGACCATAACTTGAACAGTGATTACTGGAGAGAGTTCCCTCCTGGTGGTTATGGTAGCTCTGGCAATTCTTTATACAAGTCTAAGGACGACAAGCCACTTGTAACAATAGCGCTCTATCAAGAGAGGCATGTTGGGCATTTACAAGGCTGTAATAACATCTCAAACTTTTGCAGCCGCTCCCAAGATGTACGTCCTTTTATTCATTGTGGTAAAGGTCACCTGATCTCAATCTGATCCCCCCAAGCAAAACTATGCACGTCTATGCATGTGCATGCACAAGTACGCACGTCTATGCACGTTCATGCATTTTTTGAAATTTTGTGTCCCGAAAGAGGCCAACAATTTATATATACACATAACACATTCAAGAGACTAGATCAAGTAAAACTCTGTTTTTTGACCTTTTCGGTGTATGGTATTAGCTCCTAAGCTAACGTTTCGTCGCAGTAACATTTACATTCAAGGGATATTTTTTGGTAAAACTCTGTTATATATATCTTTGAGACTGGAAACTTTGGTCAATTACTCGGACCTGAATCCGGGGGTCTCAAAAGAGACCACATTCGCCGGATCTGGTGACGCTTGAAACATTGGCTACTCATAGTGACTGAACCCAATCTGCTGTGGTGGACCTTTTTTAAACGAGCTCACTTCGTAAGCCCATCCACCACAGGAACGCTGTCTAAACCTTTGTAGGCGGAATGCCTGACCTAACATATACATCGTACGTCGGGACTGATAAGAATAGCTCAATTGGGAAAGTGATCTGCAAAGATTTAATAGAAGCTGATGGTAGGAGGGGCTTTTCTTACTCCGACTAAATCAGATCGAAAAAGAACCCCAAGAACCAGGCATGGACTTGAGTAATAACAGGTCCTTATGTCTATTTCGAGATATGAAGCTCGAGCTCAGTCCTGAAAAGTCGAGTATCGAGAGATGTGGTTTGAATGTAATCGATCGACTCATGGCAAACTTTCTTAGAGTTATTTTTCGGCTGATCTGTGCTGTCCCTTACCGGTGGTGATTTTATAGCGGAGCCATATTTCCAGCACTCTTGAAAATGCTCAAGTTCCTCATGAACACCTAATGCAATGTACAACGTAAGGTCGTGACTCCGCTCCTTTAGTTCAGTTGATGATACAAACCTTTTGATATCATTCAACCTCGCATGAAAAGATATAAAGCCTCACGGTACAGCCTCGTGCCTATTAAATGACACCACTTGACTGAATACTTGATCACCTATCTATCACTCCATCCCTGCAGGGGCCACTTGCGGATGGGCGAGGTATCGAGCCCAGTGGTCACCCCATTGGACTCGTAAACCTCTATTGCAGCCCACGCAATCATCACTGCATTATCAGTGCAAAGAGAAGGATCCGGGAAATAAAACTTTTCAATTGAGAACCTTTTTGAAATTTCAGTCTCAAGCATACTGCGCAGCTCTAGATTAGACCCCACTCCACCAGAACAAACAAAGCTCGAAACACCAGCCAGCTTGTGCTTGTTCTGCTCCAACGCTAAACACACTTTACGAGCTATATGGGTAAAGATGGCATTCTGAATAACAGATCCGATTGCTCGTCTTGTAGGATCGTCCAAGACGTCATACCGAGTCAAAGACTGCTTTACACCGGTGACAAACGAGCTAAACGAGAATGCACATACATCCTTGCGACCTGGCTTATTCTCTAAAGGGGTGGGCATGGTAAAAGAGACATCTTTGGCCTTATCCCTTTGTTGAAGGAACAACTCTAGCTGTTTGCCAATCATTTCTCCTCTTATGCCAATCTCACGTGCGCATTTATCCAAAGCGTCTCCTGCTGCAATGTCAATGGTGTCTGCCAAGATCTCATGTCGCAACACACTATGCGAAAGAACAACCATTGTGTGCCCACCACTGACTAAAAGACTTACAAACGGATACCGGGGGAGCCCGTCGAGCATTCTAGACACTAACAAATGCCCCAACATATGATGTACACCTATAAATTTCGACCCCCACGCAATGGAAAGTCCCTTGGCAACATCGTACCCAACAGAAAGCGATCCAACCATCCCGGGGCCTCTCGTTACCGCTACAAGTTCCGGAGACTGAACACGGTGCTTTCGACACATTTCCGCTACTAAGGGAGCTATATTTTGTTGATGGTGCAATTGAGCACTGGTGGGAATAACTCCTCCAGCAGCTATTGAATTGAGGGTTTTTTTCATGTTGTCTACTATACGAGTTTTTCCCGGTGTTCTCTCCAAGAGAGCAACACATGAGTCGTCACATGAACTTTCTATAGCTAGAACGTGGTATCGTTTGATATGGCGGAGGACTTTCATTACAGCGTGAGGTGCGGATGGATCTAAACCGAGATTGTTTATCGATATTTGAGCTGGATATATAATAAGAGTGTCGAAAATGACGTGAGTAATGCATTATTAACTATAGCTTTATAGTATAAAACCAGCTAGTCACGCCGGAATGTCGGTGGGAAAGTCCTGAGGCTACTCTTTCCAAGGAAGTGAAGCATATCTTTCCTAGTAATGATCCCTGAGCCAATCACCAGCTCTTCATCTCGTCATCGCACACTACGCTGTGCAACTCCAGCAATCAGAACGACATAGTGTCTGGCCACTCACAGATACTCTATTAGTCAAGAACAAGAACTGATAGACTTTCACACCCACAATAACCTCGTATATCAGGGCACCGAGAAAGAGCCGTAATTCCGATGTAAACACCACGCCTCAGGAGGAGCTGTCTACTGACGTATCTCCACACAGCATATTCTGGAGTCGAGTTTACCGTTCTTGTGGTTTTCTGGTTTCTTCAAAGAAAGTATCGGTAAGCAATGCCATAATCAAAGGCTCTGTACACTATAATGAGCAATATACTGGAAATCTACATCCTTCTGACCTTTGTGGGCTGCTGATTGGTCCCAAAACCCACCAAGCTCATCTACGACATTTTATCAATGCATGGACCTCGTCAGACAAGAGATCGTAGATGCAGCTGAGTAAGTTGGTTGACAAGGCTTCAGGATATTTCAGGCGATTAGGCGGAATGAGATATTTGCAGGAGGAATTCCGTGAAAAGACTGGAGCCTCTTTGTCAAGGTGATCCGCTTTTGGCCTCTTCTTCTTTATCTTTATATTCGCCTTCACCATCCTGCCACTCCCATGGGTGTACCCACCAGATATCAACCCTTCGAGATCAAGAGCCACAGCGAGTGCCATATCCACGTGTACAAACTGGCTGACAAACTTTTCCGTTGTCATGTTCACTCCAATTTTTACTGGAACCAGTACGTGGGGATGCTACCTATTCTTTGCCCTCTTCAACTATCTTTTGCCCAGAGACCGCTGGAAGATCGTTGGAGGAAATTGACGTTATCTTTGCCAAGTCTTTTGTTGAACACAAGTTCCCTCCTTGGGCTGTCAAAGACTTGCCTAACAATCTCACCATATTTACTTGATTAGAGTAGCCTTTGCGACCGGGCCGGAGGAGTTTACTGCTTTTGCTAAGAAGGGCATTGATAAAGGAAAGATGGTTTATTTTCCATCTGCCTTAAGTGCATCGCTAAAAGTAAGGTTCGTCAGAACACGCGTGATTGTTCGGATCTAAGTGTTCTTTGAAAAAGATGGCCCTTTTGTTGAAGCCAATCTTCTGCTCTATAAACACTACAACATCTATATATAATAAATTTGGTGATGCAGTCTGTGTACCCTACTGTGAACAAAGAGAAAGAGAAAGAAATGTGTGTCTAGAAAAAGCTGCTCGAACATGCACACTTGATCTGATATACTCAATTCTATGGTGTTCTATGGTTTTTTTCTAAAGCCCCAGTGAAAATTTTGAGCTTTTTTCGACCTCCCTGTTTTAGAATGCCTTCTGACTGGAGAAGCACAAAACAAATTAGTGTTGCGAATAATGACACAATCTCCAGAAGCTACAAGAATGGTCCCATTGCGATTCCATGTGACTTGAGTTCACTGTCTAGATGCTGAAGCCTTCTCTATGCCCCTCTTTTTGTTGAGCGCGCCTTATTTGAATTCACAAAGAACAGGCTACATTCATAATTCATAGCCAAGGTCCTGGTTAGATTCAGAAGCTGCTTGATTTGCGCAACGAGCTGGCTTGTCTCATGTGGCGATACAATGGAAATGGAGACTACGATAGCTCGTATAATATAGGGACAAATGGTGAATTATCCCTTGGTACAAATCGAAATCAAAAGAAGGTGGGTAAAATATGGATTGTTCAGTCACAGAAGCCACAAAAACTGCCCAATAGGGCTTTATTGTCTGCATTTCAATACAGGAAGCTACAACATGTTGCCTGAAGATCATAAGGATGTACAACTGAAAGGCGAGAAAAGACCAATAGAAGCAGTTATCATGTTTTTCAGTAAAGTGTATCAATTTCTCGATGTATTCTATGAGGGTCTCTTAGTAGAGGCGAATGCGACCTGCAACATTGTCCGAGATGATTTTTGACTACGCTTTTATGCCCTGCGAAAATAACTTGTCGGGTCTAAAGATTGAAGTAGGAATTTATCCGATAAATCTATGTTAAATTTCTTGCGTTTACAAACAATTGGGAAGAACCAGTACTCACTTTGCGATACAATTTTAAAGCCTCTAGTCAAGGTATAAGATCTTGAGCCAGCTTTCACGTAGCAAAGTGTTTAATGATTGGGAAATTTCAGGTTCAAGCGCTCCTAGTCAACGTATACATTCTCAAAAGATTTGTTAGAATGCTTGCCTGATGTGCGCAGTTTACAGAATACTGTAATAACAGCAGGATTGAGTTGTTGCATCTTGGACATACTCAAAGAATTAGGTTATTTGGGTTCCCAAAAGACAGAATCACAACCAATATAGCATTGCGATGGTCAGAAGGTGATGTTGACGCAATTTGATTTCTGCCCAGTGCTCTGAATGTCAAAGTGAAGAAATTCAACCAGGCGCAGGTAAACGGCGGGAGTAACTATGACTCTTTTAAGGTAGCCAAATGCCTCGCCATCTAATAAGTGTCGCGCATGGAACGAGATTCCCACTGTCCCTATCTACTATCTAGCGAAACCACAGCGAAGGGAACGGGCTTCGCAAAATCAGCGGGGAAAGAAGACCCTGTTGAGCTTGACTCTAGTTTGACATTGTGAAAAGACATAGAGGGTGTAGAATAAGTGGGAGCTTTGGCGCTGGTGAAATACCACTACCATTATCGTTTTTTAACTTATTCAATTAAGCGACCTCCTGCTAGTTACAATTAGAAATAGATTCAGAAGGCCACCTCTACACTGATACACGGCTGTGTCCCTTGAATCTCGAGAAAGAGCTGCTGAGTCAACCTGCGGATGAAATACCCAACTTCCTGGAAACAAGCGACAAAAGATGGAGCCATCTTGAAAAGCGTCCTCTAAGAAGAAATGGGGGCTATTCTGTTTGAGCTGCACATTCTAAAGGAGCTGTGTCAGGATCCTCTATTGTCATAGCAGATCATCAAAGCAGGCGACTAGATTTGAACGGCGCGGACAAATCCTCCTCTTCAGAACACGTTGTGCTGAATAACATTGTCACCTCATGGTCATTGCCAGAACTGTACGCCAACTATCCTTTCTTTGGCCCATTTAACGCGGCCTTCATTTTCAAACTAAAGCTGACTTTTTTGTTCTCTTTTAAAGACAGAAATTGATCTATGTTTGCGAAGCAGCTTTTGCTACCCTAGATGATGTACGCGTCCGTGTCAGCATTGCATAATCATTGTATTCTCCTCCTGCGATGCCCGTGCGGTCCTCTGCGATGATTGATTTCACCTACAGAAGGTGAATATCAAATTGAGAAAGCCAAAGGCTCCAAAGATAGAAACAAAAAAAGTCTTTTTCTGTTTAGCTGGATGCTGTTTTCCTCCCTTGGGCCTTATTCCTCCTAATACATTTGCTGTAGCCTTAACGTCAGAATGAACTTTATGCCGAGCAAGCCCATCCTTTGATCGCTCTCGCACGTATACTTACTGCTGCTATC